>JARQZJ010000144.1:0-200000 GCA_030704895.1 Henosepilachna vigintioctopunctata
TTTTTCTGCAAATTCCCTTAACGTTATTCAGGAAACCATGAGGTTTGCGCGAGAACTGTTTGTGAATTCGTGATCTTCGGACACGATTTTGTATAAAAACGTCAATTTTCAGCATAAAAATTTTCATCAAAATTTTCGAAAAATTTTCATCGATTTGGTTAGAAAAAAAAATCGGAAAAAAATTTTTTTCCTCCGATTTCGATGATAATTGAGTTTCTCGACAAATAAATGTCGTAGAATCAGAATTTTCAATCAGTTTTTCTATAAAACATATAGTTTGGAAAATAGTTTTCATTTCGTGTATTTTCGAATTTTTCTGCAAATTCCCTTAACGTTATTCAGGAAACCATGAGGTTTGCGCGAGAACTGTTTGTGAATTCGTGATCTTCGGACACGATTTTGTATAAAAACGTCAATTTTCAGCATAAAAATTTTCATCAAAATTTCCGAAAAATTTTCATCGATTTGGTTAGAAAAAAAAATCGGAAAAAATTTTTTTTCTCCGATTTCGATGATAATTGGGGTTCTCGACAAATAAATGTCGTAGAATCAGAATTTTCAATCAGTTTTTCTATAAAACATATAGTTTGGAAAATAGTTTTCATTTCGTGTATTTTCGAATTTTTCTGCAAATTCCTCAACGTTATTCAGGAAACCATGAGGTTTGCGCGAGAACTGTTTGTGAATTCGTGATCTTCGGACACGATTTTGTATAAAAACGTCAATTTTCAGCATAAAAATTTTCATCAAAATTTCCGAAAAATTTTCATCGATTTGGTTAGAAAAAAAAATCGGAAAAAAATTTTTTCCTCCGATTTCGATGATAATTGAGTTTCTCGACAAATAAATGTCGTAGAATCAGAATTTTCAATCAGTTTTTCTATAAAACATATAGTTTGGAAAATAGTTTTCATTTCGTGTATTTTCGAATTTTTCTGCGAATTCCCTCAACGTTATTCAGGAAACCATGAGGTTTGCGCGAGAACTGTTTGTGAATTCGTGATCTTCGGACACGATTTTGTATAAAAACGTCAATTTTCAGCATAAAAATTTTCATCAAAATTTCCGAAAAATTTTCATCGATTTGGTTAAAAAAAAATCGGAAAAAAATTTTTTTCCTCCGATTTCGATGATAATTGAGTTTCTCGACAAATAAATGTCGTAGAATCAGAATTTTCAATCAGTTTTTCTATAAAACATATAGTTTGGAAAATAGTTTTCATTTCGTGTATTTTCGAATTTTTCTGCAAATTCCCTTAACGTTATTCAGGAAACCATGAGGTTTGCGCGAGAACTGTTTGTGAATTCGTGATCTTCGGACACGATTTTGTATAAAAACGTCAATTTTCAGCATAAAAATTTTCATCAAAATTTCCGAAAAATTTTCATCGATTTGGTTAGAAAAAAAAATCGGAAAAAATTTTTTTCCTCCGATTTCGATGATAATTGAGTTTCTCGACAAATAAATGTCGTAGAATCAGAATTTTCAATCAGTTTTTCTATAAAACATATAGTTTGGAAAATAGTTTTCATTTCGTGTATTTTCGAATTTTTCTGCAAATTCCCTTAACGTTATTCAGGAAACCATGAGGTTTGCGCGAGAACTGTTTGTGAATTCGTGATCTTCGGACACGATTTTGTATAAAAACGTCAATTTTCAGCATAAAAATTTTCATCAAAATTTCCGAAAAATTTTCATCGATTTGGTTAGAAAAAAAAATCGGAAAAAAATTTTTTCCTCCGATTTCGATGATAATTGAGTTTCTCGACAAATAAATGTCGTAGAATCAGAATTTTCAATCAGTTTTTCTATAAAACATATAGTTTGGAAAATAGTTTTCATTTCGTGTATTCTCGAATTTTTCTGCAAATTCCCTAACGTTATTCAGGAAACCATGAGGTTTGCGCGAGAACTGTTTGTGAATTCGTGATCTTCGAACACGATTTTGTATAAAAACGTCAATTTTCAGCATAAAAATTTTCATCAAAATTTCCGAAAAATTTTCATCGATTTGGTTAGAAAAAAAAATCGGAAAAAAATTTTTTCCTCCGATTTCGATGATAATTATGGTTCTCGACAAATAAATGTCGTAGAATCAGAATTTTCAATCAGTTTTTCTATAAAACATATAGTTTGGAAAATAGTTTTCATTTCGTGTATTTTCGAATTTTTCTGCGAATTCCCTTAACGTTATTCAGGAAACCATGAGGTTTGCGCGAGAACTGTTTGTGAATTCGTGATCTTCGGACACGATTTTGTATAAAAACGTCAATTTTCAGCATAAAAATTTTCATCAAAATTTCCGAAAAATTTTCATCGATTTGGTTAGAAAAAAAAATCGGAAAAAAATTTTTTTCCTCCGATTTCGATGATAATTGAGTTTCTCGACAAATAAATGTCGTAGAATCAGAATTTTCAATCAGTTTTTCTATAAAACATATAGTTTGGAAAATAGTTTTCATTTCGTGTATTCTCGAATTTTTCTGCGAATTCCCTCAACGTTATTCAGGAAACCATGAGGTTTGCGCGAGAACTGTTTGTGAATTCGTGATCTTCGGACACGATTTTGTATAAAAACGTCAATTTTCAGCATAAAAATTTTCATCAAAATTTCCGAAAAATTTTCATCGATTTGGTTAAAAAAAAATCGGAAAAAAATTTTTTTCCTCCGATTTCGATGATAATTGAGTTTCTCGACAAATAAATGTCGTAGAATCAGAATTTTCAATCAGTTTTTCTATAAAACATATAGTTTGGAAAATAGTTTTCATTTCGTGTATTTTCGAATTTTTCTGCAAATTCCCTTAACGTTATTCAGGAAACCATGAGGTTTGCGCGAGAACTGTTTGTGAATTCGTGATCTTCGAACACGATTTTGTATAAAAACGTCAATTTTCAGCATAAAAATTTTCATCAAAATTTCCGAAAAATTTTCATCGATTTGGTTAGAAAAAAAAATCGGAAAAAAATTTTTTTCCTCCGATTTCGATGATAATTGAGGTTCTCGACAAATAAATGTCGTAGAATCAGAATTTTCAATCAGTTTTTCTATAAAACATATAGTTTGGAAAATAGTTTTCATTTCGTGTATTTTCGAATTTTTCTGCGAATTCCCTTAACGTTATTCAGGAAACCATGAGGTTTGCGCGAGAACTGTTTGTGAATTCGTGATCTTCGGACACGATTTTGTATAAAAACGTCAATTTTCAGCATAAAAATTTTCATCAAAATTTCCGAAAAATTTTCATCGATTTGGTTAGAAAAAAAAATCGGAAAAAAATTTTTTCCTCCGATTTCGATGATAATTGAGTTTCTCGACAAATAAATGTCGTAGAATCAGAATTTTCAATCAGTTTTTCTATAAAACATATAGTTTGGAAAATAGTTTTCATTTCGTGTATTTTCGAATTTTTCTGCAAATTCCTTAACGTTATTCAGAAACCATGAGGTTTGCGCGAGAACTGTTTGTGAATTCGTGATCTTCGAACACGATTTTGTATAAAAACGTCAATTTTCAGCATAAAAATTTTCATCAAAATTTCCGAAAAATTTTCATCGATTTGGTTAGAAAAAAAAATCGGAAAAAAATTTTTTTCCTCCGATTTCGATGATAATTGGGTTTCTCGACAAATAAATGTCGTAGAATCAGAATTTTCAATCAGTTTTTCTATAAAACATATAGTTTGGAAAATAGTTTTCATTTCGTGTATTTTCGAATTTTTCTGCAAATTCCCTTAACGTTATTCAGAAAACCATGAGGTTTGCGCGAGAACTGTTTGTGAATTCGTGATCTTCGAACACGATTTGTATAAAAACGTCAATTTTCAGCATAAAAATTTTCATCAAAATTTCCGAAAAATTTTCATCGATTTGGTTAGAAAAAAAAATCGGAAAAAAATTTTTTTTCTCCGATTTCGATGATAATTGAGGTTCTCGACAAATAAATGTCGTAGAATCAGAATTTTCAATCAGTTTTTCTATAAAACATATAGTTTGGAAAATAGTTTCATTTCGTGTATTTTCGAATTTTTCTGCAAATTCCCTTAACGTTATTCAGGAAACCATGAGGTTTGCGCGAGAACTGTTTGTGAATTCGTGATCTTCGGACACGATTTTGTATAAAAACGTCAATTTTCAGCATAAAAATTTTCATCAAAATTTCCGAAAAATTTTCATCGATTTGGTTAGAAAAAAAAATCGGAAAAAAATTTTTTCCTCCGATTTCGATGATAATTGAGTTTCTCGACAAATAAATGTCGTAGAATCAGAATTTTCAATCAGTTTTTCTATAAAACATATAGTTTGGAAAATAGTTTTCATTTCGTGTATTTTCGAATTTTTCTGCAAATTCCCTTAACGTTATTCAGGAAACCATGAGGTTTGCGCGAGAACTGTTTGTGAATTCGTGATCTTCGAACACGATTTTGTATAAAAACGTCAATTTTCAGCATAAAAATTTTCATCAAAATTTCCGAAAAATTTTCATCGATTTGGTTAGAAAAAAAAATCGGAAAAAAATTTTTTCCTCCGATTTCGATGATAATTGAGTTTCTCGACAAATAAATGTCGTAGAATCAGAATTTTCAATCAGTTTTTCTATAAAACAGATAGTTTGGAAAATAGTTTTCATTTCGTGTATTTTCGAATTTTGCTGCATATTCCCTTAACGTTATTCAGGAAACCATGAGGTTTGCGCGAGAACTGTTTGTGAATTCGTGATCTTCGGACACGATTTTGTATAGAAACGTCAATTTTCAGCATAAAAATTTTCATCAAAATTTCCGAAAAATTTTCATCGATTTGGTTGGAAAAAAAAATCGGAAAAAAATTTTTTTCTCCGATTTCGATGATAATTGGGGTTCTCGACAAATAAATGTCGTATAATCAGAATTTTCAATCAGTTTTTCTACAAAACATATAGTTTGGAAAATAGTTTTCATTTCGTGTATTCTCGAATTTTTCTGCGAATTCCCTCAACGTTATTCAGGAAACAATGAGGTTTGCGCGAGAACTGTTTGTGAATTCGTGATCTTCGAACACGATTTTGTATGAAAACTTCAATTTTCAGCATAAAAATTTTCATCAAAATTTCCGAAAAATTTTCATCGATTTGGTTAGAAAAAAAAATCGGAAAAAAATTTTTTCCTCCGATATCGATGATAATTGTGGTTCTCGACAAATAAATGTCGTAGAATCAGAATTTTCAATCAGTTTTTCTATAAAACATATAGTTTGGAAAAAGTTTTTATTTCGTGTATTTTCGAATTTTTCTGCGAATTCCCTTAACGTTATTCAGAAAACCATGAGGTTTGCGCGAGAACTGTTTGTGAATTCGTGATCTTCGAACACGATTTTCAATAAAAACGTCAATTTTCAGCATAAAAATTTTCATCAAAATTTCCGAAAAATTTTCATCGATTTGGTTGGAAAAAAAAATCGGAAAAAAATTTTTTTTCTCCGATTTCGATGATAATTGGGGTTCTCGACAAATAAATGTCGTATAATCAGAATTTTCAATCAGTTTTTCTACAAAACATATAGTTTGGAAAATAGTTTTCATTTCGGGTATTCTCGAATTTTTCTGCGAATTCCCTCAACGTTATTCAGGAAACAATGAGGTTTGCGCGAGAACTGTTTGTGAATTCGTGATCTTCGGACACGATTTTGTATAAAAGCGTCAATTTTCAGCATAAAAATTTTCATCAAAATTTCCGAAAAATTTTCATCGATTTGGTTAGAAAAAAAAATCTGAAAAAAATTTTTTTTCCTCCGATTTCGATGATAATTGAGTTTCTCGACAAAAAAATGTCGTAGAATCAGAATTTTCAATCAGTTTTTCTATAAAACAGATAGTTTGGAAAATAGTTTTCATTTCGTGTATTTTCGAATTTTTCTGCGAATTCCCTAAACGTTATTCAGGAAACAATGAGGTTTGCGCGAGAACTGTTTGTGAATTCGTGATCTTCGGACACGATTTTGTATAAAAGCGTCAATTTTCAGCATAAAAATTTACATCAAAATTTCCGAAAAATTTTCATCGATTTGGTTAGAAGAAAAAATCGGAAAAAAATTTTTTTCCTCCGATTTCGATGATAATTGAGTTTCTCGACAAATAATTGTCGTAGAATCAGAATTTTCAATCAGTTTTTCTATAAAACATATAGTTTGGAAAATAGTTTTCATTTCGTGTATTTTCGAATTTTTCTGCAAATTTCCTTAACGTTATTCAAGAAACCATGAGGTTTGCGCGAGAACTGTTTGTGAATTCGTGATCTTCGAACACGATGTTGTATGAAAACGTCAATTTTCAGCATAAAAATTTTCATCAAAATTTCCGAAAAATTTTCATCGATTTGGTTAGAAAAAAAAAATCGGAAAAAAATTTTTTTCCTCCGATTTCGATGATAATTGTGGTGTTCGACAAATAAATGTCGTAGAATCAGAATTTTCAATCAGTTTTTCTATAAAACATATAGTTTGGAAAATAGTTTTTATTTCGTGTATTTTCGAATTTTTCTGCGAATTCCCTTAACGTTTTTCAGAAAACCATGAGGTTTGCGCGAGAACTGTTTGTGAATTCGTGATCTTCGAACACGATTTTCAATAAAAACGTCAATTTTCAGCATAAAAATTTTCATCAAAATTTCCGAAAAATTTTCATCGATTTGGTTGGAAAAAAAAATCGGAAAAAAATTTTTTTTCTCCGATTTCGATGATAATTGGGGTTCTCGACAAACAAATGTCGTATAATCAGAATTTTCAATCAGTTTTTCTACAAAACATATAGTTTGGAAAATAGTTTTCATTTCGTGTATTCTCGAATTTTTCTGCGAATTCCCTCAACGTTATTCAGGAAACAATGAGGTTTGCGCGAGAACTGTTTGTGAATTCGTGATCTTCGGACACGATTTTGTATAAAAGCGTCAATTTTCAGCATAAAAATTTTCATCAAAATTTCCGAAAAATTTTCATCGATTTGGTTAGAAAAAAAAAATCTGAAAAAATTTTTTTCCTCCGATTTCGATGATAATTGGGGTTCTCCACAAATAAATGTCGTAGAATCAGAATTTTCAATCAGTTTTTCTACTAAACATATAGTTTGGAAAATAGTTTTCATTTCGTGTATTCTCGAATTTTTCTGCAAATTCCCTTAACGTTATTCAGAAAACCATGAGGTTTGCGCGAGAACTGTTTGTGAATTCGTGATCTTCGAACACGATTTTGTATAAAAACGTCAATTTTCAGCATAAAAATTTTCATCAAAATTTCCGAAAAATTTTCATCGATTTGGTTAGAAAAAAAAATCGGAAAAAAAGTTTTTTCCTCCGATTTCGATGATAATTTAGTTTCTCGACAAATAAATGTCGTAGAATCAGAATTTTCAATCAGTTTTTCTATAAAACAGATAGTTTGGAAAATAGTTTTCATTTCGTGTATTTTCGAATTTTTCTGCAAATTCCCTTAACGTTATTCAGGAAACCATGAGGTTTGCGCGAGAACTGTTTGTGAATTCGTGATCTTCGAACACGATTTTGTATAAAAACGTCAATTTTCAGCATAAAAATTTTCATCAAAATTTCCGAAAAATTTTCATCGATTTGGTTGGAAAAAAAAATCGGAAAAAAATTTTTTTCCTCCGATTTCGATGATAATTGAGTTTCTCGACAAATAAATGTCGTAGAATCAGAATTTTCAATCAGTTTTTCTATAAAACAGATAGTTTGGAAAATAGTTTTCATTTCGTGTATTTTCGAATTTTGCTGCATATTCCCTTAACGTTATTCAGGAAACCATGAGGTTTGCGCGAGAACTGTTTGTGAATTCGTGATCTTCGGACACGATTTTGTATAGAAACGTCAATTTTCAGCATAAAAATTTTCATCAAAATTTCCGAAAAATTTTCATCGATTTGGTTGGAAAAAAAAAATCGGAAAAAAATTTTTTTTCTCCGATTTCGATGATAATTGGGGTTCTCGACAAATAAATGTCGTAGAATCAGAATTTTCAATCAGTTTTTCTACAAAACATATAGTTTGGAAAATAGTTTTCATTTCGTGTATTCTCGAATTTTTCTGCGAATTCCCTCAACGTTATTCAGGAAACAATGAGGTTTGCGCGAGAACTGTTTGTGAATTCGTGATCTTCGAACACGATTTTGTATGAAAACTTCAATTTTCAGCATAAAAATTTTCATCAAAATTTCCGAAAAATTTTCATCGATTTGGTTAGAAAAAAAAATCGGAAAAAAATTTTTTCCTCCGATTTCGATGATAATTGAGTTTCTCGACAAATAAATGTCGTAGAATCAGAATTTTCAATCAGTTTTTCTATAAAACATATAGTTTGGAAAATAGTTTTCATTTCGTGTATTTTCGAATTTTTCTGCGAATTCCCTTAACGTTAGTCAGGAAACCATGAGGTTTGCGCGAGAACTGTTTGTGAATTCGTGATCTTCGGACACGATTTTGTATAAAAACGTCAATTTTCAGCATAAAAATTTTCATCAAAATTTCCGAAAAATTTTCATCGATTTGGTTAGAAAAAAAATCGGAAAAAAATTTTTTCCTCCGATTTCGATGATAATTGAGTTTCTCGACAAATAAATGTCGTAGAATCAGAATTTTCAATCAGTTTTTCTATAAAACATATAGTTTGGAAAATAGTTTTCATTTCGTGTATTTTCGAATTTTTCTGCAATTCCCTTAACGTTATTCAGGAAACCATGAGGTTTGCGCGAGAACTGTTTGTGAATTCGTGATCTTCGGACACGATTTTGTATAAAAACGTCAATTTTCAGCATAAAAATTTTCATCAAAATTTCCGAAAAATTTTCATCGATTTGGTTAGAAAAAAAAATCGGAAAAAAATTTTTTTCCTCCGATTTCGATGATAATTGAGTTTCTCGACAAATAAATGTCGTAGAATCAGAATTTTCAATCAGTTTTTCTATAAAACATATAGTTTGGAAAATAGTTTTCATTTCGTGTATTTTCGAATTTTTCTGCGAATTCCCTCAACGTTATTCAGGAAACCATGAGGTTTGCGCGAGAACTGTTTGTGAATTCGTGATCTTCGGACACGATTTTGTATAAAAACGTCAATTTTCAGCATAAAAATTTTCATCAAAATTTCCGAAAAATTTTCATCGATTTGGTTAGAAAAAAAATCGGAAAAAATTTTTTTCCTCCGATTTCGATGATAATTGAGTTTCTCGACAAATAAATGTCGTAGAATCAGAATTTTCAATCAGTTTTTCTATAAAACATATAGTTTGGAAAATAGTTTTCATTTCGTGTATTTTCGAATTTTTCTGCGAATTCCCTTAACGTTATTCAGGAAACCATGAGGTTTGCGCGAGAACTGTTTGTGAATTCGTGATCTTCGGACACGATTTTGTATAAAAGCGTCAATTTTCAGCATAAAAATTTTCATCAAAATTTCCGAAAAATTTTCATCGATTTGGTTAGAAAAAAAATCGGAAAAAAATTTTTTTCCTCCGATTTCGATGATAATTGAGTTTCTCGACAAAAAAATGTCGTAGAATCAGAATTTTCAATCAGTTTTTCTATAAAACATATAGTTTGGAAAATAGTTTTCATTTCGTGTATTTTCGAATTTTTCTGCGAATTCCCTTAACGTTATTCAGGAAACCATGAGGTTTGCGCGAGAACTGTTTGTGAATTCGTGATCTTCGGACACGATTTTGTATAAAAACGTCAATTTTCAGCATAAAAATTTTCATCAAAATTTCCGAAAAATTTTCATCGATTTGGTTAGAAAAAAAAATCGGAAAAAAATTTTTTTCCTCCGATTTCGATGATAATTGAGTTTCTCGACAAATAAATGTCGTAGAATCAGAATTTTCAATCAGTTTTTCTATAAAACATATAGTTTGGAAAATAGTTTTCATTTCGTGTATTTTCGAATTTTTCTGCCCTTAACGTTATTCAGGAAACCATGAGGTTTGCGCGAGAACTGTTTGTGAATTCGTGATCTTCGGACACGATTTTGTATAAAAACGTCAATTTTCAGCATAAAAATTTTCATCAAAATTTCCGAAAAATTTTCATCGATTTGGTTAGAAAAAAAATCGGAAAAAAATTTTTTTCCTCCGATTTCGATGATAATTGGTTTCTCGACAAATAAATGTCGTAGAATCAGAATTTTCAATCAGTTTTTCTATAAAACATATAGTTTGGAAAATAGTTTTCATTTCGTGTATTTCGAATTTTTCTGCGAATTCCCTCAACGTTATTCAGGAAACCATGAGGTTTGCGCGAGAACTGTTTGTGAATTCGTGATCTTCGGACACGATTTTGTATAAAAACGTCAATTTTCAGCATAAAAATTTTCATCAAAATTTCCGAAAAATTTTCATCGATTTGGTTAGAAAAAAAATCGGAAAAAAATTTTTTCCTCCGATTTCGATGATAATTGAGTTTCTCGACAAATAAATGTCGTAGAATCAGAATTTTCAATCAGTTTTTCTATAAAACATATAGTTTGGAAAATAGTTTTCATTTCGTGTATTTTCGAATTTTTCTGCAAATTCCCTTAACGTTATTCAGGAAACCATGAGGTTTGCGCGAGAACTGTTTGTGAATTCGTGATCTTCGGACACGATTTTGTATAAAAACGTCAATTTTCAGCATAAAAATTTTCATCAAAATTTCCGAAAAATTTTCATCGATTTGGTTAGAAAAAAAATCGGAAAAAAATTTTTTTCCTCCGATTTCGATGATAATTGAGTTTCTCGACAAATAAATGTCGTAGAATCAGAATTTTCAATCAGTTTTTCTATAAAACATATAGTTTGGAAAATAGTTTTCATTTCGTGTATTTTCGAATTTTTCTGCAAATTCCCTTAACGTTATTCAGGAAACCATGAGGTTTGCGCGAGAACTGTTTGTGAATTCGTGATCTTCGGACACGATTTTGTATAAAAACGTCAATTTTCAGCATAAAAATTTTCATCAAAATTTCCGAAAAATTTTCATCGATTTGGTTAGAAAAAAAAATCGGAAAAAATTTTTTTCCTCCGATTTCGATGATAATTGAGTTTCTCGACAAATAAATGTCGTAGAATCAGAATTTTCAATCAGTTTTTCTATAAAACATATAGTTTGGAAAATAGTTTTCATTTCGTGTATTTTCGAATTTTTCTGCAAATTCCCTTAACGTTATTCAGGAAACCATGAGGTTTGCGCGAGAACTGTTTGTGAATTCGTGATCTTCGAACACGATTTTGTATAAAAACGTCAATTTTCAGCATATAAATTTTCATCAAAATTTTCGAAAAATTTTCATCGATTTGGTTAGAAAAAAAATCGGAAAAAAATTTTTTTCTCCGATTTCGATGATAATTGAGTTTCTCGACAAATAAATGTCGTAGAATCAGAATTTTCAATCAGTTTTTCTATAAAACATATAGTTTGGAAAATAGTTTTCATTTCGTGTATTTTCGAATTTTTCTGCGAATTCCCTTAACGTTATTCAGGAAACCATGAGGTTTGCGCGAGAACTGTTTGTGAATTCGTGATCTTCGGACACGATTTTGTATAAAAACGTCAATTTTCAGCATAAAAATTTTCATCAAAATTTCCGAAAAATTTTCATAGATTTGGTTAGAAAAAAAATCGGAAAAAAATTTTTTCCTCCGATTTCGATGATAATTGAGGTTCTCGACAAATAAATGTCGTAGAATCAGAATTTTCAATCAGTTTTTCTATAAAACATATAGTTTGGAAAATAGTTTTCATTTCGTGTATTTTCGAATTTTTCTGCAAATTCCCTTAACGTTATTCAGGAAACCATGAGGTTTGCGCGAGAACTGTTTGTGAATTCGTGATCTTCGGACACGATTTTGTATAAAAACGTCAATTTTCAGCATAAAAATTTTCATCAAAATTTCCGAAAAATTTTCATCGATTTGGTTAGAAAAAAAAATCGGAAAAAATTTTTTTTCTCCGATTTCGATGATAATTGAGTTTCTCGACAAATAAATGTCGTAGAATCAGAATTTTCAATCAGTTTTTCTATAAAACATATAGTTTGGAAAATAGTTTTCATTTCGTGTATTTTCGAATTTTTCTGCAAATTCCCTCAACGTTATTCAGGAAACCATGAGGTTTGCGCGAGAACTGTTTGTGAATTCGTGATCTTCGGACACGATTTTGTATAAAAACGTCAATTTTCAGCATAAAAATTTTCATCAAAATTTCCGAAAAATTTTCATCGATTTGGTTAGAAAAAAAAATCGGAAAAAAATTTTTTCCTCCGATTTCGATGATAATTGAGTTTCTCGACAAATAAATGTCGTAGAATCAGAATTTTCAATCAGTTTTTCTATAAAACATATAGTTTGGAAAATAGTTTTCATTTCGTGTATTTTCGAATTTTTCTGCAAATTCCCTTAACGTTATTCAGGAAACCATGAGGTTTGCGCGAGAACTGTTTGTGAATTCGTGATCTTCGAACACGATTTTGTATAAAAACGTCAATTTTCAGCATAAAAATTTTCATCAAAATTTCCGAAAAATTTTCATCGATTTGGTTGAAAAAAAAATCGGAAAAAATTTTTTTTCTCCGATTTCGATGATAATTGGGGTTCTCGACAAATAAATGTCGTAGAATCAGAATTTTCAATCAGTTTTTCTACAAAACATATAGTTTGGAAAATAGTTTTCATTTCGTGTATTCTCGAATTTTTCTGCGAATTCCCTCAACGTTATTCAGGAAACCATGAGGTTTGCGCGAGAACTGTTTGTGAATTCGTGATCTTCGGACACGATTTTGTATAAAACGTCAATTTTCAGCATAAAAATTTTCATCAAAATTTCCGAAAATTTTCATCGATTTGGTTAGAAAAAAAATCGGAAAAAAATTTTTTCCTCCGATTTCGATGATAATTTAGTTTCTCGACAAATAAATGTCGTAGAATCAGAATTTTCAATCAGTTTTTCTATAAAACATATAGTTTGGAAAATAGTTTTCATTTCGTGTATTTTCGAATTTTTCTGCGAATTCCCTCAACGTTATTCAGGAAACCATGAGGTTTGCGCGAGAACTGTTTGTGAATTCGTGATCTTCGACACGATTTTGTATAAAAACGTCAATTTTCAGGATTCAAATTTTCATTAAAATTTCCGAAAAATTTTCATCGATTTGGTTAGAAAAAAAATCGGAAAAAATTTTTTTCCTCCGATTTCGATGATAATTGAGTTTCTCGACAAATAAATGTCGTAGAATCAGAATTTTCAATCAGTTTTTCTATAAAACATATAGTTTGGAAAATAGTTTTCATTTCGTGTATTTTCGAATTTTTCTGCAAATTCCCTTAACGTTATTCAGGAAACCATGAGGTTTGCGCGAGAACTGTTTGTGAATTCGTGATCTTCGGACACGATTTTGTATAAAAACGTCAATTTTCAGCATAAAAATTTTCATCAAAATTTCCGAAAAATTTTCATCGATTTGGTTAAAAAAAAATCGGAAAAAATTTTTTCCTCCGATTTCGATGATAATTGAGTTTCTCGACAAATAAATGTCGTAGAATCAGAATTTTCAATCAGTTTTTCTATAAAACATATAGTTTGGAAAATAGTTTTCATTTCGTGTATTTTCGAATTTTTCTGCAAATTCCCTCAACGTTATTCAGGAAACCATGAGGTTTGCGCGAGAACTGTTTGTGAATTCGTGATCTTCGGACACGATTTTGTATAAAAACGTCAATTTTCAGCATAAAAATTTTCATCAAAATTTCCGAAAAATTTTCATCGATTTGGTTAGAAAAAAAAATCGGAAAAAAATTTTTTTCCTCCGATTTCGATGATAATTGGGTTTCTCGACAAATAAATGTCGTAGAATCAGAATTTTCAATCAGTTTTTCTATAAAACATATAGTTTGGAAAATAGTTTTCATTTCGTGTATTTTCGAATTTTTCTGCAAATTCCCTTAACGTTATTCAGAAAACCATGAGGTTTGCGCGAGAACTGTTTGTGAATTCGTGTGTCTTCGAACACGATTTTGTATAAAAACGTCAATTTTCAGCATAAAAATTTTCATCAAAATTTCCGAAAAATTTTCATCGATTTGGTTAGAAAAAAAAATCGGAAAAAAATATTTTTTCTCCGATTTCGATGATAATTGAGGTTCTCGACAAATAAATGTCGTAGAATCAGAATTTTCAATCAGTTTTTCTATAAAACATATAGTTTGGAAAATAGTTTTCATTTCGTGTATTTTCGAATTTTTCTGCAAATTCCCTCAACGTTATTCAGGAAACCATGAGGTTTGCGCGAGAACTGTTTGTGAATTCGTGATCTTCGGACACGATTTTGTATAAAAACGTCAATTTTCAGCATAAAAATTTTCATCAAAATTTCCGAAAAATTTTCATCGATTTGGTTAGAAAAAAAAATCGGGAAAAAAATTTTTTTCCTCCGATTTCGATGATAATTGAGTTTCTCGACAAATAAATGTCGTAGAATCAGAATTTTCAATCAGTTTTTCTATAAAAGATAGTTTGGAAAATAGTTTTCATTTCGTGTATTTTCGAATTTTTCTGCAAATTCCCTTAACGTTATTCAGGAAACCATGAGGTTTGCGCGAGAACTGTTTGTGAATTCGTGATCTTCGGACACGATTTTGTATAAAAACGTCAATTTTCAGCATAAAAATTTTCATCAAAATTTCCGAAAAATTTTCATCGATTTGGTTAGAAAAAAAATCGGAAAAAAATTTTTTTCTCCGATTTCGATGATAATTGAGATTCTCGACAAATAAATGTCGTAGAATCAGAATTTTCAATCAGTTTTTCTATAAAACATATAGTTTGGAAAATAGTTTTCATTTCGTGTATTTTCGAATTTTTCTGCAAATTCCCTCAACGTTATTCAGGAAACCATGAGGTTTGCGCGAGAACTGTTTGTGAATTCGTGATCTTCGGACACGATTTTGTATAAAACGTCAATTTTCAGCATAAAAATTTTCATCAAAATTTCCGAAAAATTTTCATCGATTTGGTTAGAAAAAAAAATCGGAAAAAAATTTTTTTCCTCCGATTTCGATGATAATTGAGTTTCTCGACAAATAAATGTCGTAGAATCAGAATTTTCAATCAGTTTTTCTATAAAACATATAGTTTGGAAAATAGTTTTCATTTCGTGTATTTTCGAATTTTTCTGCAAATTCCCTTAACGTTATTCAGGAAACCATGAGGTTTGCGCGAGAACTGTTTGTGAATTCGTGATCTTCGAACACGATTTTGTATAAAAACGTCAATTTTCAGCATAAAAATTTTCATCAAAATTTCCGAAAAATTTTCATCGATTTGGTTAGAAAAAAAATCGGAAAAAAATTTTTTTCTCCGATTTCGATGATAATTGGGGTTCTCGACAAATAAATGTCGTAGAATCAGAATTTTCAATCAGTTTTTCTACAAAACATATAGTTTGGAAAATAGTTTTCATTTCGTGTATTTTCGAATTTTTCTGCGAATTCCCTCAACGTTATTCAGGAAACCATGAGGTTTGCGCGAGAACTGTTTGTGAATTCGTGATCTTCGGACACGATTTTGTATAAAAGCGTCAATTTTCAGCATAAAAATTTTCATCAAAATTTCCGAAAAATTTTCATCGATTTGGTTAGAAAAAAAAATCGGAAAAAAATTTTTTCCTCCGATTTCGATGATAATTGAGTTTCTCGACAAATAAATGTCGTAGAATCAGAATTTTCAATCAGTTTTTCTATAAAACATATAGTTTGGAAAATAGTTTTCATTTCGTGTATTTTCGAATTTTTCTGCGAATTCCCTCAACGTTATTCAGGAAACCATGAGGTTTGCGCGAGAACTGTTTGTGAATTCGTGATCTTCGGACACGATTTTGTATAAAAACGTCAATTTTCAGCATAAAAATTTTCATCAAAATTTCCGAAAAATTTTCATCGATTTGGTTAGAAAAAAAATCGGAAAAAAATTTTTTCCTCCGATTTCGATGATAATTGAGTTTCTCGACAAATAAATGTCGTAGAATCAGAATTTTCAATCAGTTTTTCTATAAAACATATAGTTTGGAAAATAGTTTTCATTTCGTGTATTTTCGAATTTTTCTGCAAATTCCCTTAACGTTATTCAGGAAACCATGAGGTTTGCGCGAGAACTGTTTGTGAATTCGTGATCTTCGAACACGATTTTGTATAAAAACGTCAATTTTCAGCATAAAAATTTTCATCAAAATTTCCGAAAAATTTTCATCGATTTGGTTAGAAAAAAAAATCGGAAAAAAATTTTTTTCTCCGATTTCGATGATAATTGAGTTTCTCGACAAATAAATGTCGTAGAATCAGAATTTTCAATCAGTTTTTCTATAAAACATATAGTTTGGAAAATAGTTTTCATTTCGTGTATTTTCGAATTTTTCTGCAAATTCCCTTAACGTTATTCAGGAAACCATGAGGTTTTCGCGAGAACTGTTTGTGAATTCGTGATCTTCCGACACGATTTTGTATAAAACGTCAATTTTCAGCATAAAAATTTTCATCAAAATTTTCGAAAAATTTTCATCGATTTGGTTAGAAAAAACATCGGAAAAATTTTTTTTCCTCCGATTTCGATGATAATTGAGTTTCTCGACAAATAAATGTCGTAGAATCAGAATTTTCAATCAGTTTTTCTATAAAACATATAGTTTGGAAAATAGTTTTCATTTCGTGTATTTTCGAATTTTTCTGCAAATTCCCTTAACGTTATTCAGGAAACCATGAGGTTTGCGCGAGAACTGTTTGTGAATTCGTGATCTTCGGACACGATTTTGTATAAAAACGTCAATTTTCAGCATAAAAATTTTCATCAAAATTTCCGAAAAATTTTCATCGATTTGGTTAGAAAAAAAAATCGGAAAAAAATTTTTTTCCTCCGATTTCGATGATAATTGGGTTTCTCGACAAATAAATGTCGTAGAATCAGAATTTTCAATCAGTTTTTCTATAAAACATATAGTTTGGAAAATAGTTTTCATTTCGTGTATTTTCGAATTTTTCTGCAAATTCCCTTAACGTTATTCAGGAAACCATGAGGTTTGCGCGAGAACTGTTTGTGAATTCGTGATCTTCGGACACGATTTTGTATAAAAACGTCAATTTTCAGCATAAAAATTTTCATCAAAATTTCCGAAAAATTTTCATCGATTTGGTTAGAAAAAAAAATCGGAAAAAAATTTTTTTTCCTCCGATTTCGATGATAATTGAGTTTCTCGACAAATAAATGTCGTAGAATCAGAATTTTCAATCAGTTTTTCTATAAAACATATAGTTTGGAAAATAGTTTTCATTTCGTGTATTTTCGAATTTTTCTGCAAATTCCCTTAACGTTATTCAGGAAACCATGAGGTTTGCGCGAGAACTGTTTGTGAATTCGTGATCTTCGACACGATTTTGTATAAAAACGTCAATTTTCAGCATAAAAATTTTCATCAAAATTTCCGAAAAATTTTCATCGATTTGGTTAGAAAAAAAAATCGGAAAAAAATTTTTTTTCTCCGATTTCGATGATAATTGAGTTTCTCGACAAATAAATGTCGTAGAATCAGAATTTTCAATCAGTTTTTCTATAAAACATATAGTTTGGAAAATAGTTTTCATTTCGTGTATTTTCGAATTTTTCTGCAAATTCCCTTAACGTTATTCAGGAAACCATGAGGTTTGCGCGAGAACTGTTTGTGAATTCGTGATCTTCGGACACGATTTTGTATAAAAACGTCAATTTTCAGCATAAAAATTTTCATCAAAATTTCCGAAAAATTTTCATCGATTTGGTTAGAAAAAAAAATCGGAAAAAAATTTTTTTCCTCCGATTTCGATGATAATTGAGTTTCTCGACAAATAAATGTCGTAGAATCAGAATTTTCAATCAGTTTTTCTATAAAACATATAGTTTGGAAAATAGTTTTCATTTCGTGTATTTTCGAATTTTTCTGCAATTCCCTTAACGTTATTCAGGAAACCATGAGGTTTGCGCGAGAACTGTTTGTGAATTCGTGATCTTCGAACACGATTTTCTATAAAAACGTCAATTTTCAGCATAAAAATTTTCATCAAAATTTCCGAAAAATTTTCATCGATTTGGTTGGAAAAAAAATCGGAAAAAAATTTTTTTCTCCGATTTCGATGATAATTGGGGTTCTTGACAAATAAATGTCGTAGAATCAGAATTTTCAATCAGTTTTTCTATAAAACATATAGTTTGGAAAATAGTTTTCATTTCGTGTATTTTCGAATTTTTCTGCAAATTCCCTCAACGTTATTCAGGAAACCATGAGGTTTGCGCGAGAACTGTTTGTGAATTCGTGATCTTCGGACACGATTTTGTATAAAAACGTCAATTTTCAGCATAAAAATTTTCATCAAAATTTCCGAAAAATTTTCATCGATTTGGTTAGAAAAAAAAATCGGAAAAAATTTTTTTTCCTCCGATTTCGATGATAATTGAGTTTCTCGACAAATAAATGTCGTAGAATCAGAATTTTCAATCAGTTTTTCTATAAAACATATAGTTTGGAAAATAGTTTTCATTTCGTGTATTTTCGAATTTTTCTGCAAATTCCCTTAACGTTATTCAGGAAACCATGAGGTTTGCGCGAGAACTGTTTGTGAATTCGTGATCTTCGGACACGATTTTGTATAAAAACGTCAATTTTCAGCATAAAAATTTTCATCAAAATTTCCGAAAAATTTTCATCGATTTGGTTAGAAAAAAAAATCGGAAAAAAATTTTTTTTCTCCGATTTCGATGATAATTGGGGTTCTCGACAAATAAATGTCGTAGAATCAGAATTTTCAATCAGTTTTTCTATAAAACATATAGTTTGGAAAATAGTTTTCATTTCGTGTATTTTCGAATTTTTCTGCAAATTCCCTTAACGTTATTCAGAAACCATGAGGTTTGCGCGAGAACTGTTTGTGAATTCGTGATCTTCGGACACGATTTTGTATAAAAACGTCAATTTTCAGCATAAAAATTTTCATCAAAATTTCCGAAAAATTTTCATCGATTTGGTTAGAAAAAAAAATCGGAAAAAAATTTTTTTCCTCCGATTTCGATGATAATTGAGTTTCTCGACAAATAAATGTCGTAGAATCAGAATTTTCAATCAGTTTTTCTATAAAACATATAGTTTGGAAAATAGTTTTCATTTCGTGTATTTTCGAATTTTTCTGCAAATTCCCTTAACGTTATTCAGGAAACCATGAGGTTTGCGCGAGAACTGTTTGTGAATTCGTGATCTTCGAACACGATTTTGTATAAAAACGTCAATTTTCAGCATAAAAATTTTCATCAAAATTTCCGAAAAATTTTCATCGATTTGGTTAGAAAAAAAAATCGGAAAAAAATTTTTTTCTCCGATTTCGATGATAATTGAGTTTCTCGACAAATAAATGTCGTAGAATCAGAATTTTCAATCAGTTTTTCTATAAAACATATAGTTTGGAAAATAGTTTTCATTTCGTGTATTTTCGAATTTTTCTGCAAATTCCCTTAACGTTATTCAGGAAACCATGAGGTTTGCGCGAGAACTGTTTGTGAATTCGTGATCTTCGGACACGATTTTGTATAAAAACGTCAATTTTCAGCATAAAAATTTTCATCAAAATTTCCGAAAAATTTTCATCGATTTGGTTAGAAAAAAAAATCGGAAAAAAATTTTTTCCTCCGATTTCGATGATAATTGAGTTTCTCGACAAATAAATGTCGTAGAATCAGAATTTTCAATCAGTTTTTCTATAAAACATATAGTTTGGAAAATAGTTTTCATTTCGTGTATTTTCGAATTTTTCTGCAAATTCCCTTAACGTTATTCAGGAAACCATGAGGTTTGCGCGAGAACTGTTTGTGAATTCGTGATCTTCGAACACGATTTTGTATAAAAACGTCAATTTTCAGCATAAAAATTTTCATCAAAATTTCCGAAAAATTTTCATCGATTTGGTTAGAAAAAAAAATCGGAAAAAAATTTTTTTCCCGATTTCGATGATAATTGGGGTTCTCGACAAATAAATGTCGTAGAATCAGAATTTTCAATCAGTTTTTCTACAAAACATATAGTTTGGAAAATAGTTTTCATTTCGTGTATTCTCGAATTTTTCTGCGAATTCCCTCAACGTTATTCAGGAAACCATGAGGTTTGCGCGAGAACTGTTTGTGAATTCGTGATCTTCGGACACGATTTTGTATAAAAGCGTCAATTTTCAGCATAAAAATTTTCATCAAAATTTCCGAAAAATTTTCATCGATTTGGTTAGAAAAAAAAATCGGAAAAAATTTTTTTCCTCCGATTTCGATGATAATTGAGTTTCTCGACAAATAAATGTCGTAGAATCAGAATTTTCAATCAGTTTTTCTATAAAACAGATAGTTTGGAAAATAGTTTTCATTTCGTGTATTTTCGAATTTTTCTGCAAATTCCCTTAACGTTATTCAGGAAACCATGAGGTTTGCGCGAGAACTGTTTGTGAATTCGTGATCTTCGAACACGATTTTGTATAAAAACGTCAATTTTCAGCATAAAAATTTTCATCAAAATTTCCGAAAAATTTTCATCGATTTGGTTAGAAAAAAAAATCGGAAAAAAAATTTTTTTTTCTCCGATTTCGATGATAATTGGGGTTCTCGACAAATAAATGTCGTAGAATCAGAATTTTCAATCAGTTTTTCTACAAAACATATAGTTTGGAAAATAGTTTTCATTTCGTGTATTCTCGAATTTTTCTGCGAATTCCCTCAACGTTATTCAGGAAACCATGAGGTTTGCGCGAGAACTGTTTGTGAATTCGTGATCTTCGGACACGATTTTGTATAAAAGCGTCAATTTTCAGCATAAAAATTTTCATCAAAATTTCCGAAAAATTTTCATCGATTTGGTTAGAAAAAAAAATCGGAAAAAAATTTTTTTCCTCCGATTTCGATGATAATTGGGGTTCTCGACAAATAAATGTCGTAGAATCAGAATTTTCAATCAGTTTTTCTACAAAACATATAGTTTGGAAAATAGTTTTCATTTCGTGTATTCTCGAATTTTTCTGCGAATTCCCTCAACGTTATTCAGGAAACCATGAGGTTTGCGCGAGAACTGTTTGTGAATTCGTGATCTTCGGACACGATTTTGTATAAAAGCGTCAATTTTCAGCATAAAAATTTTCATCAAAATTTCCGAAAAATTTTCATCGATTTGGTTAGAAAAAAAAATCGGAAAAAAATTTTTTCCTCCGATTTCGATGAAAATTGAGTTTCTCGACAAATAAATGTCGTAGAATCAGAATTTTCAATCAGTTTTTCTATAAAACATATAGTTTGGAAAATAGTTTTCATTTCGTGTATTTTCGAATTTTTCTGCAAATTCCCTTAACGTTATTCAGGAAACCATGAGGTTTGCGCGAGAACTGTTTGTGAATTCGTGATCTTCGAACACGGTTTTGTATAAAATCGTCAATTTTCAGCATAAAAATTTTCATCAAAATTTCCGACGAAAAATTTCATCATCGATTTGGTTAGAAAAAAAATCGGAAAAAAATTTTTTTTCTCCGATTTCGATGATAATGAGGTTCTCGACAAATAAATGTCGTAGAATCAGAATTTTCAATCAGTTTTTCTATAAAACAGATAGTTTGGAAAATAGTTTTCATTTCGTGTATTTTCGAATTTTTCTGCATATTCCCTTAACGTTATTCAGGAAACCTTGAGGTTTGCGTGAGAACTGTTTGTGAATTCGTGATCTTCGGACACGATTTTGTATAAAAACGTCAATTTTCAGCATAAAAATTTACATCAAATTTCCGAAAAATTTTAATCGATTTGGTTAGAAAAAAAAATCGGAAAAAATTTTTTTTTCCGCCGATTTCGATGATAATTTAGTTCTCGACAAATAAATGTCGTAGAATCAGAATTTTCAATCAGTTTTCTATAAAACATATAGTTTGGAAAATAGTTTTCATTTCGTGTATTTTAGAATTTTTCTGCGAATTCAGTCAACGTTATTCAGGAAACCATGAGGTTTGCGCGAGAACTGTTTGTGAATTCGTGATCTTCGGACACGATTTTGTATAAAAGCGTCAATTTTCAGCATAAAAATTTTCATCAAAATTTCCGAAAAATTTTCATCGATTTGGTTAGAAAAAAAAATCGGAAAAAAATTTTTTTTCTCCGATTTCGATGATAATTGAGTTTCTCGACAAATAAATGTCGTAGAATCAGAATTTTCAATCAGTTTTTCTACAAAACATATAGTTTGGAAAATAGTTTTCATTTCGTGTATTTTCGAATTTTTCTGCGAATTCCCTCAACGTTATTCAGGAAACCATGAGGTTTGCGCGAGAACTGTTTGTGAATTCGTGATCTTCGGACACGATTTTGTATAAAAACGTCAATTTTCAGCATAAAAATTTTCATCAAAATTTCCGAAAAATTTTCATCGATTTGGTTAGAAAAAAAAATCGGAAAAAAATTTTTTTCCTCCGATTTCGATGATAATTGAGTTTCTCGACAAATAAATGTCGTAGAATCAGAATTTTCAATCAGTTTTTCTATAAAACAGATAGTTTGGAAAATAGTTTTCATTTCGTGTATTTTCGAATTTTTCTGCAATTCCCTTAACGTTATTCAGGAAACCATGAGGTTTGCGCGAGAACTGTTTGTGAATTCGTGATCTTCGGACACGATTTTGTATAAAAACGTCAATTTTCAGCATAAAAATTTACATCAAAATTTCCGAAAAATTTTCATCGATTTGGTTAGAAAAAAAAATCGGAAAAAATTTTTTTCCTCCGATTTCGATGATAATTGAGTTTCTCGACAAATAAATGTCGTAGAATCAGAATTTTCAATCAGTTTTTCTATAAAACATATAGTTTGGAAAATAGTTTTCATTTCGTGTATTTTCGAATTTTTCTGCGAATTCCCTCAACGTTATTCAGGAAACCATGAGGTTTGCGCGAGAACTGTTTGTGAATTCGTGATCTTCGGACACGATTTTGTATAAAAGCGTCAATTTTCAGCATAAAAATTTTCATCAAAATTTCCGAAAAATTTTCATCGATTTGGTTAGAAAAAAAATCGGAAAAAAAATTTTTTCCTCCGATTTCGATGATAATTGAGTTTCTCGACAAATAAATGTCGTAGAATCAGAATTTTCAATCAGTTTTTCTATAAAACATATAGTTTGGAAAATAGTTTTCATTTCGTGTATTTTCGAATTTTTCTGCAAATTCCCTTAACGTTATTCAGGAAACCATGAGGTTTGCGCGAGAACTGTTTGTGAATTCGTGATCTTCGAACACGATTTTGTATAAAAACGTCAATTTTCAGCATAAAAATTTTCATCAAAATTTCCGAAAAATTTTCATCGATTTGGTTAGAAAAAAAATCGGAAAAAAATTTTTTTCTCCGATTTCGATGATAATTGGGGTTCTCGACAAATAAATGTCGTAGAATCAGAATTTTCAATCAGTTTTTCTACAAAACATATAGTTTGGAAAATAGTTTTCATTTCGTGTATTCTCGAATTTTTCTAAGAATTCCCTCAACGTTATTCAGGAAACCATGAGGTTTGCGCGAGAACTGTTTGTGAATTCGTGATCTTCGGACACGATTTTGTATAAAAACGTCAATTTTCAGCATAAAAATTTTCATCAAAATTTCCGAAAAATTTTCATCGATTTGGTTAGAAAAAAAAATCGGAAAAAAATTTTTTTCCTCCGATTTCGATGATAATTGAGTTTCTCGACAAATAAATGTCGTAGAATCAGAATTTTCAATCAGTTTTTCTATAAAACAGATAGTTTGGAAAATAGTTTTCATTTCGTGTATTCTCGAATTTTTCTGCGAATTCCCTCAACGTTATTCAGGAAACCATGAGGTTTGCGCGAGAACTGTTTGTGAATTCGTGATCTTCGGACACGATTTTGTATAAAAGCGTCAATTTTCAGCATAAAAATTTTCATCAAAATTTCCGAAAAATTTTCATCGATTTGGTTAGAAAAAAAAATCGGAAAAAAATTTTTTCCTCCGATTTCGATGATAATTGAGTTTCTCGACAAATAAATGTCGTAGAATCAGAATTTTCAATCAGTTTTTCTATAAAACATATAGTTTGGAAAATAGTTTTCATTTCGTGTATTTTCGAATTTTTCTGCAAATTCCCTTAACGTTATTCAGGAAACCATGAGGTTTGCGCGAGAACTGTTTGTGAATTCGTGATCTTCGGACACGATTTTGTATAAAAGCGTCAATTTTCAGCATAAAAATTTTCATCAAAATTTCCGAAAAATTTTCATCGATTTGGTTAGAAAAAAAAATCGGAAAAAAATTTTTTTCTCCGATTTCGATGATAATTGGGGTTCTCGACAAATAAATGTCGTAGAATCAGAATTTTCAATCAGTTTTTCTATAAAACATATAGTTTGGAAAATAGTTTTCATTTCGTGTATTTTCGAATTTTTCTGCAAATTCCCTTAACGTTATTCAGAAAACCATGAGGTTTGCGCGAGAACTGTTTGTGAATTCGTGATCTTCGAACACGATTTTCTATAAAAACGTCAATTTTCAGCATAAAAATTTTCATCAAAATTTCCGAAAAATTTTCATCGATTTGGTTGGAAAAAAAAATCGGAAAAAAATTTTTTTTCTCCGATTTCGATGATAATTGGGGTTCTCGACAAATAAATGTCGTAGAATCAGAATTTTCAATCAGTTTTTCTACAAAACATATAGTTTGGAAAATAGTTTTCATTTCGTGTATTCTCGAATTTTTCTAAGAATTCCCTCAACGTTATTCAGGAAACCATGAGGTTTGCGCGAGAACTGTTTGTGAATTCGTGATCTTCGGACACGATTTTGTATAAAACCGTCAATTTTCAGCATAAAAATTTTCATCAAAATTTCCGAAAAATTTTCATCGATTTGGTTAGAAAAAAAAATCGGAAAAAAATTTTTTCCTCCGATTTCGATGATAATTGAGTTTCTCGACAAATAAATGTCGTAGAATCAGAATTTTCAATCAGTTTTTCTATAAAACAGATAGTTTGGAAAATAGTTTTCATTTCGTGTATTCTCGAATTTTTCTGCGAATTCCCTCAACGTTATTCAGGAAACCATGAGGTTTGCGCGAGAACTGTTTGTGAATTCGTGATCTTCGGACACGATTTTGTATAAAAGCGTCAATTTTCAGCATAAAAATTTTCATCAAAATTTCCGAAAAATTTTCATCGATTTGGTTAGAAAAAAAAATCGGAAAAAAATTTTTTCCTCCGATTTCGATGATAATTGAGTTTCTCGACAAATAAATGTCGTAGAATCAGAATTTTCAATCAGTTTTTCTATAAAACATATAGTTTGGAAAATAGTTTTCATTTCGTGTATTTTCGAATTTTTCTGCAAATTCCCTTAACGTTATTCAGGAAACCATGAGGTTTGCGCGAGAACTGTTTGTGAATTCGTGATCTTCGGACACGATTTTGTATAAAAACGTCAATTTTCAGCATAAAAATTTTCATCAAAATTTCCGAAAAATTTTCATCGATTTGGTTGGAAAAAAAAATCGGAAAAAAATTTTTTTTCTCCGATTTCGATGATAATTGGGGTTCTCGACAAATAAATGTCGTAGAATCAGAATTTTCAATCAGTTTTTCTACAAAACATATAGTTTGGAAAATAGTTTTCATTTCGTGTATTTTCGAATTTTTCTGCGAATTCCCTCAACGTTATTCAGGAAACCATGAGGTTTGCGCGAGAACTGTTTGTGAATTCGTGATCTTCGGACACGATTTTGTATAAAAGCGTCAATTTTCAGCATAAAAATTTTCATCAAAATTTCCGAAAAATTTTCATCGATTTGGTTAGAAAATAAAATCGGAAAAAAATTTTTTTTCTCCGATTTCGATGATAATTGAGTTTCTCGACAAATAAATGTCGTAGAATCAGAATTTTCAATCAGTTTTTCTATAAAACATATAGTTTGGAAAATAGTTTTCATTTCGTGTATTTTCGAATTTTTCTGCATATTCCCTTAACGTTATTCAGGAAACCTTGAGGTTTGCGCGAGAACTGTTTGTGAATTCGTGATCTTCGGACACGATTTTGTATAAAAACGTCAATTTTCAGCATAAAAATTTTCATCAAAATTTCCGAAAAATTTTCATCGATTTGGTTAGAAAAAAAATCGGAAAAAATTTTTTTCCTCCGATTTCGATGATAATTGAGTTTCTCGACAAATAAATGTCGTAGAATCAGAATTTTCAATCAGTTTTTCTATAAAACAGATAGTTTGGAAAATAGTTTTCATTTCGTGTATTTTCGAATTTTTCTGCAAATTCCCTTAACGTTATTCAGGAAACCATGAGGTTTGCGCGAGAACTGTTTGTGAATTCGTGATCTTCGGACACGATTTTGTATAAAAACGTCAATTTTCAGCATAAAAATTTTCATCAAAATTTCCGAAAAATTTTCATCGATTTGGTTAGAAAAAAAAATCGGAAAAAAATTTTTTTCTCCGATTTCGATGATAATTGGGGTTCTCGACAAATAAATGTCGTAGAATCAGAATTTTCAATCAGTTTTTCTATAAAACATATAGTTTGGAAAATAGTTTTCATTTCGTGTATTTTCGAATTTTTCTGCAAATTCCCTTAACGTTATTCAGAAAACCATGAGGTTTGCGCGAGAACTGTTTGTGAATTCGTGATCTTCGAACACGATTTTCTATAAAAACGTCAATTTTCAGCATAAAAATTTTCATCAAAATTTCCGAAAAATTTTCATCGATTTGGTTGGAAAAAAAAATCGGAAAAAAATTTTTTTTCTCCGATTTCGATGATAATTGGGGTTCTCGACAAATAAATGTCGTAGAATCAGAATTTTCAATCAGTTTTTCTACAAAACATATAGTTTGGAAAATAGTTTTCATTTCGTGTATTCTCGAATTTTTCTAAGAATTCCCTCAACGTTATTCAGGAAACCATGAGGTTTGCGCGAGAACTGTTTGTGAATTCGTATCTTCGGACACGATTTTGTATAAAAACGTCAATTTTCAGCATAAAAATTTTCATCAAAATTTCCGAAAAATTTTCATCGATTTGGTTAGAAAAAAAAATCGGAAAAAAATTTTTTTCCTCCGATTTCGATGATAATTGAGTTTCTCGACAAATAAATGTCGTAGAATCAGAATTTTCAATCAGTTTTTCTATAAAACAGATAGTTTGGAAAATAGTTTTCATTTCGTGTATTCTCGAATTTTTCTGCGAATTCCCTCAACGTTATTCAGGAAACCATGAGGTTTGCGCGAGAACTGTTTGTGAATTCGTGATCTTCGGACACGATTTTGTATAAAAGCGTCAATTTTCAGCATAAAAATTTTCATCAAAATTTCCGAAAAATTTTCATCGATTTGGTTAGAAAAAAAAATCGGAAAAAATTTTTTCCTCCGATTTCGATGATAATTGAGTTTCTCGACAAATAAATGTCGTAGAATCAGAATTTTCAATCAGTTTTCTATAAAACATATAGTTTGGAAAATAGTTTTCATTTCGTGTATTTTCGAATTTTTCTGCAAATTCCCTTAACGTTATTCAGGAAACCATGAGGTTTGCGCGAGAACTGTTTGTGAATTCGTGATCTTCGGACACGATTTTGTATAAAAACGTCAATTTTCAGCATAAAAATTTTCATCAAAATTTCCGAAAAATTTTCATCGATTTGGTTAGAAAAAAAAATCGGAAAAAAATTTTTTTTCTCCGATTTCGATGATAATTGGGGTTCTCGACAAATAAATGTCGTAGAATCAGAATTTTCAATCAGTTTTTCTATAAAACATATAGTTTGGAAAATAGTTTTCATTTCGTGTATTTTCGAATTTTTCTGCGAATTCCCTCAACGTTATTCAGGAAACCATGAGGTTTGCGCGAGAACTGTTTGTGAATTCGTGATCTTCGGACACGATTTTGTATAAAAGCGTCAATTTTCAGCATAAAAATTTTCATCAAAATTTCCGAAAAATTTTCATCGATTTGGTTAGAAAAAAAATCGGAAAAAAATTTTTTTCTCCGATTTCGATGATAATTGAGTTTCTCGACAAATAAATGTCGTAGAATCAGAATTTTCAATCAGTTTTTCTATAAAACATATAGTTTGGAAAATAGTTTTCATTTCGTGTATTTTCGAATTTTTCTGCAAATTCCCTTAACGTTATTCAGGAAACCATGAGGTTTGCGTGAGAACTGTTTGTGAATTCGTGATCTTCGACACGATTTTGTATAAAACGTCAATTTTCAGCATAAAAATTTTCATCAAAATTTCCGAAAAATTTTCATCGATTTGGTTAGAAAAAAAAATCGGAAAAAATTTTTTTCCTCCGATTTCGATGATAATTGAGTTTCTCGACAAATAAATGTCGTAGAATCAGAATTTTCAATCAGTTTTTCTATAAAACATATAGTTTGGAAAATAGTTTTCATTTCGTGTATTTTCGAATTTTTCTGCGAATTCCTCAAACGTTATTCAGGAAACCATGAGGTTTGCGCGAGAACTGTTTGTGAATTCGTGATCTTCGGACACGATTTTGTATAAAAGCGTCAATTTTCAGCATAAAAATTTTCATCAAAATTTCCGAAAAATTTTCATCGATTTGGTTAGAAAAAAAATCGGAAAAAAATTTTTTTCCTCCGATTTCGATGATAATTGAGTTTCTCGACAAATAAATGTCGTAGAATCAGAATTTTCAATCAGTTTTTCTATAAAACATATAGTTTGGAAAATAGTTTTCATTTCGTGTATTTTCGAATTTTTCTGCAAATTCCCTTAACGTTATTCAGGAAACCATGAGGTTTGCGCGAGAACTGTTTGTGAATTCGTGATCTTCGAACACGATTTTGTATAAAAACGTCAATTTTCAGCATAAAAATTTTCATCAAAATTTCCGAAAAATTTTCATCGATTTGGTTAAAAAAAAATCGGAAAAAAATTTTTTTCTCCGATTTCGATGATAATTGGGTTTCTCGACAAATAAATGTCGTAGAATCAGAATTTTCAATCAGTTTTTCTATAAAACATATAGTTTGGAAAATAGTTTTCATTTCGTGTATTTTCGAATTTTTCTGCAAATTCCCTTAACGTTATTCAGAAAACCATGAGGTTTGCGCGAGAACTGTTTGTGAATTCGTGATCTTCGAACACGATTTTCTATAAAAACGTCAATTTTCAGCATAAAAATTTTCATCAAAATTTCCGAAAAATTTTCATCGATTTGGTTGGAAAAAAAAATCGGAAAAAATTTTTTTTCTCCGATTTCGATGATAATTGGGGTTCTCGACAAATAAATGTCGTAGAATCAGAATTTTCAATCAGTTTTTCTACAAAACATATAGTTTGGAAAATAGTTTTCATTTCGTGTATTCTCGAATTTTTCTAAGATAAGAATTCCCTCAACGTTATTCAGGAAACCATGAGGTTTGCGCGAGAACTGTTTGTGAATTCGTGATCTTCGGACACGATTTTGTATAAAACCGTCAATTTTCAGCATAAAAATTTTCATCAAAATTTCCGAAAAATTTTCATCGATTTGGTTAGAAAAAAAATCGGAAAAAATTTTTTTCCTCCGATTTCGATGATAATTGAGTTTCTCGACAAATAAATGTCGTAGAATCAGAATTTTCAATCAGTTTTTCTATAAAACATATAGTTTGGAAAATAGTTTTCATTTCGTGTATTTTCGAATTTTTCTGCAAATTCCCTTAACGTTATTCAGAAAACCATGAGGTTTGCGCGAGAACTGTTTGTGAATTCGTGATCTTCGGACACGATTTTGTATAAAAACGTCAATTTTCAGCATAAAAATTTTCATCAAAATTTCCGAAAAATTTTCATCGATTTGGTTAGAAAAAAAAATCGGAAAAAAATTTTTTTCTCCGATTTCGATGATAATTGGGGTTCTCGACAAATAAATGTCGTAGAATCAGAATTTTCAATCAGTTTTTCTATAAAACATATAGTTTGGAAAATAGTTTTCATTTCGTGTATTTTCGAATTTTTCTGCAGAATTCCCTTAACGTTATTCAGGAAACCATGAGGTTTGCGCGAGAACTGTTTGTGAATTCGTGATCTTCGGACACGATTTTGTATAAAAACGTCAATTTTCAGCATAAAAATTTTCATCAAAATTTCCGAAAAATTTTCATCGATTTGGTTAGAAAAAAAAATCGGAAAAAAATTTTTTCCTCCGATTTCGATGATAATTGAGTTTCTCGACAAATAAATGTCGTAGAATCAGAATTTTCAATCAGTTTTTCTATAAAACATATAGTTTGGAAAATAGTTTTCATTTCGTGTATTTTCGAATTTTTCTGCGAATTCCCTCAACGTTATTCAGGAAACCATGAGGTTTGCGCGAGAACTGTTTGTGAATTCGTGATCTTCGGACACGATTTTGTATAAAAGCGTCAATTTTCAGCATAAAAATTTTCATCAAAATTTCCGAAAAATTTTCATCGATTTGGTTAGAAAAAAAAATCGGAAAAAAATTTTTTTCCTCCGATTTCGATGATAATTGAGTTTCTCGACAAATAAATGTCGTAGAATCAGAATTTTCAATCAGTTTTTCTATAAAACATATAGTTTGGAAAATAGTTTTCATTTCGTGTATTTTCGAATTTTTCTGCATATTCCCTTAACGTTATTCAGGAAACCATGAGGTTTGCGCGAGAACTGTTTGTGAATTCGTGATCTTCGGACACGATTTTGTATAAAAACGTCAATTTTCAGCATAAAAATTTTCATCAAAATTTCCGAAAAATTTTCATCGATTTGGTTAGAAAAAAAAATCGGAAAAAAATTTTTTTCTCCGATTTCGATGATAATTGAGTTTCTCGACAAATAAATGTCGTAGAATCAGAATTTTCAATCAGTTTTTCTATAAAACATATAGTTTGGAAAATAGTTTTCATTTCGTGTATTTTCGAATTTTTCTGCATATTCCCTTAACGTTATTCAGGAAACCTTGAGGTTTGCGTGAGAACTGTTTGTGAATTCGTGATCTTCGGACACGATTTTGTATAAAAACGTCAATTTTCAGCATAAAAATTTACATCAACATTTCCGAAAAATTTTAATCGATTTGGTTAGAAAAAAAAATCGGAAAAAAATTTTTTTCCGCCGATTTCGATGATAATTTAGTTTCTCGACAAATAAATGTCGTAGAATCAGAATTTTCAATCAGTTCTTCTATAAAACATATAGTTTGGAAAATAGTTTTCATTTCGTGTATTTTCGAATTTTTCTGCGAATTCAGTCAACGTTATTCAGGAAACCATGAGGTTTGCGCGAGAACTGTTTGTGAATTCGTGATCTTCGGACACGATTTTGTATAAAAGCGTCAATTTTCAGCATAAAAATTTTCATCGAAATTTCCGAAAAATTTTCATCGATTTGGTTAGAAAAAAAAATCGGAAAAAAATTTTTTTTCTCCGATTTCGATGATAATTGGGGTTCTCGACAAATAAATGTCGTAGAATCAGAATTTTCAATCAGTTTTTCTATAAAACATATAGTTTGGAAAATAGTTTTCATTTCGTGTATTTTCGAATTTTTCTGCGAATTCCCTCAACGTTATTCAGGAAACCATGAGGTTTGCGCGAGAACTGTTTGTGAATTCGTGATCTTCGAACACGATTTTGTATAAAAACGTCAATTTTCAGCATAAAAATTTTCATCAAAATTTCCGAAAATTTTTCATCGATTTGGTTAGAAAAAAAAATCGGAAAAAAATTTTTTTCCTCCGATTTCGATGATAATTGGGGTTCTCGACAAATAAATGTCGTAGAATCAGAATTTTCAATCAGTTTTTCTACAAAACATATAGTTTGGAAAATAGTTTTCATTTCGTGTATTCTCGAATTTTTCTGCGAATTCCCTCAACGTTATTCAGGAAACCATGAGGTTTGCGCGAGAACTGTTTGTGAATTCGTGATCTTCGAACACGATTTCGTATAAAAACGTCAATTTTCAGCATAAAAATTTTCATCAAAATTTCCGAAAAATTTTCATCGATTTGGTTAGAAAAAAAAATCGGAAAAAAATTTTTTTTCTCCGATTTCGATGATAATTGGGGTTCTCGACAAATAAATGTCGTAGAATCAGAATTTTCAATCAGTTTTTCTATAAAACATATAGTTTGGAAAATAGTTTTCATTTCGTGTATTTTCGAATTTTTCTGCAAATTCCCTTAACGTTATTCAGAAAACCATGAGGTTTGCGCGAGAACTGTTTGTGAATTCGTGATCTTCGAACACGATTTTCTATAAAAACGTCAATTTTCAGCATAAAAATTTTCATCAAAATTTCCGAAAAATTTTCATCGATTTGGTTGGAAAAAAAAATCGGAAAAAATTTTTTTTCTCCGATTTCGATGATAATTGGGGTTCTCGACAAATAAATGTCGTAGAATCAGAATTTTCAATCAGTTTTTCTACAAAACATATAGTTTGGAAAATAGTTTTCATTTCGTGTATTCTCGAATTTTTCTAAGAATTCCCTCAACGTTATTCAGGAAACCATGAGGTTTGCGCGAGAACTGTTTGTGAATTCGTTATCTTCGGACACGATTTTGTATAAAACCGTCAATTTTCAGCATAAAAATTTTCATCAAAATTTCCGAAAAATTTTCATCGATTTGGTTAGAAAAAAAAAACGGAAAAAAATTTTTTTCCTCCGATTTCGATGATAATTGAGTTTCTGGACAAATAAATGTCGTAGAATCAGAATTTTCAATCAGTTTTTCTATAAAACAGATAGTTTGGAAAATAGTTTTCATTTCGTGTATTCTCGAATTTTTCTGCGAATTCCCTCAACGTTATTCATGAAACCATGAGGTTTGCGCGAGAACTGTTTGTGAATTCGTGATCTTCGGACACGATTTTGTATGAAAGCGTCAATTTTCAGCATAAAAATTTTCATCAAAATTTCCGAAAAATTTTCATCGATTTGGTTAGAAAAAAAAATCGGAAAAAAATTTTTTCCTCCGATTTCGATGATAATTGAGTTCCTCGACAAATAAATGTCGTAGAATCAGAACTTTCAATCAGTTTTTCTATAAAACATATAATAATAATAATAATAATAAATCCTTTATTAGTTCCATTGAAACACTAAGTTGTAGAACATGTCATGTGTATATATATATAAAATTATAATTAATAAATGAACAATAAACAATAAATAAAAACATAAATACATTAATTGCAGTATTGCAGTATAACATGTCATGTGTATATATAAAATTATAATTTATAAATGAACAATAAACAAACAATAAATAAAAACATAAATACATTAATTGCAGTATCAGTAAACCATTGATCACAAATCAATTACAGGTTTGCCAGTTTGTCATCAAAGTACTCACTCATGTTGTAATATGGATTTTTCCTTATGTATACACTCAGTCTTTTCTTAAGTATATTCCACGGCAGATCTCTTACCCCCTGTGGTATGTGGTTATATATTTGGTGATGTTGTGTTGAGCATTCTTCATTAAATATATTAGCTTGACGGCAGGTGGCTTTATCCTGGTTTTATTTCTTGTATTATAAGAGTGGTCTTCTCCTACTTCCCGGAACAGATTACCATTATTCTTGACAAAAGAAACTGCCCCATATATATACAATCCATACACCGTCATAATTAACTTTTCTTTGAAGTATGCTCTGCACGATGTCATGTAACTCATACCCAATATACCTCTTAAGCAACTCTTCTGCAGATGTAAGAGGGACACCACACTCGACGAGTTTCCCCATATAACTATACCATACCTCAACCGGCTTCCTATATACGCATCGTAAGCACTGACAGCAGCCTCCACACTTACAGTTCTAGAGATGTTTCTTAGGGCAAAAACATATCTTGCCATTTGCCCAGATATTCGCTGTAGATGTTCTCCCCAGTCTAGTCTCTGATCTATAGTTAGTCCAAGGTAAGTAATATTTCCTTTGCTGGTTATTTTCTTTCCCCGACATTTGTATTCATTTATATTCGGTTTCCTATCATAGCAAAACTGTAGCATCTGAGTTTTCTCCTCATTTATCTTTAAATTGTGTTCCGTAAACCAGGCTTCAGCCTGTCCAAGTGTTTTCTCCAATGGTTCCTCCAATGTTCCCACACTTGACAATATCACAGATGTATCATCAGCAAATAGTACAGTGGGCAGTTCAATTGCACCCGGCAATCCATTTGTGTATATCAGATATAAAAGTGGTCCCAGGACCGAACCCTGTGTGAATATAGTTTGGAAAATAGTTTTCATTTCGTGTATTTTCGAATTTTTCTGCAAATTCCCTTAACGTTATTCAGGAAACCATGAGGTTTACGCGAGAACTGTTTGTGAATTCGTGATCTTCGGACACGATTTTGTATAAAAGCGTCAATTTTCAGCATAAAAATTTTCATCAAAATTTCCGAAAAATTTTCATCGATTTGGTTAGAAAAAAAAATCGGAAAAAATTTTTTTTCTCCGATTTCGATGATAATTGGGGTTCTCGACGAATTAATGTCGTAGAATCAGAATTTTCAATCAGTTTTTCTATAAAACATATAGTTTGGAAAATAGTTTTCATTTCGTGTATTTTCGAATTTTTCTGCAAATTCCCTTTACGTTATTCAGAAAACCATGAGGTTTGCGCGAGAACTGTTTGTGAATTCGTGATCTTCGAACACGATTTTCTATAAAAACGTCAATTTTCAGCATAAAAGTTTTCATCAAAATTTCCGAAAAATTTTCATCGATTTGGTTGGAAAAAAAAATCGGAAAAAATTTTTTTTCTCCGATTTCGATGATAATTGGGGTTCTCGACAAATAAACGTCGTAGAATCAGAATTTTCAATCAGTGTTTCTACAAAACATATAGTTTGGAAAATAGTTTTCATTTCGTGTATTTTCGAATTTTTCTGCGAATTCCCTCAACGTTATTCAGGAAACCATGAGGTTTGCGCGAGAACTGTTTGTGAATTCGTTATCTTCGGACACGATTTTGTATAAAAGCGTCAATTTTCAGCATAAAAATTTACATCAAAATTTCCGAAAAATTTTCATCGATTTGGTTAGAAAATAAAATCGGAAAAAAATTTTTTTCTCCGATTTCGATGATAATTGAGTTTCTCGACAAATAAATGTCGTAGAATCAGAATTTTCAATCAGTTTTTCTATAAAACATATAGTTTGGAAAATAGTTTTCATTTCGTGTATTTTCGAATTTTTCTGCATATTCCCTTAACGTTATTCAGGAAACCTTGAGGTTTGCGTGAGAACTGTTTGTGAATTCGTGATCTTCGGACACGATTTTGTATAAAAACGTCAATTTTCATCATAAAAATTTACATCAACATTTCCGAAAAATTTTAATCGATTTGGTTAGAAAAAAAAATCGGAAAAAATTTTTTTTCCGCCGATTTCGATGATAATTTAGTTTCTCGACAAATAAATGTCGTAGAATCAGAATTTTCAATCAGTTCTTCTATAAAACATATAGTTTGGAAAATAGTTTTCATTTCGTGTATTTTCGAATTTTTCTGCGAATTCCTCAACGTTATTCAGGAAACCATGAGGTTTGCGCGAGAACTGTTTGTGAATTCGTGATCTTCGGACACGATTTTGTATAAAAACGTCAATTTTCAGCATAAAAATTTTCATCGAAATTTCCGAAAAATTTTCATCGATTTGGTTAGAAAAAAAAATCGGAAAAAAATTTTTTTCTCCGATTTCGATGATAATTTGGGTTTCTCGACAAATAAATGTCGTAGAATCAGAATTTTCAATCAGTTTTTCTACAAAACATATAGTTTGGAAAATAGTTTTCATTTCGTGTATTCTCGAATTTTTCTGCGAATTCCCTCAACGTTATTCAGGAAACCATGAGGTTTGCGCGAGAACTGTTTGTGAATTCGTGATCTTCGAACACGATTTTGTATAAAAACGTCAATTTTCAGCATTAAAATTTTCATCAAAATTTCCGAAAATTTTTCATCGATTTGGTTAGAAAAAAAAATCGGAAAAAATTTTTTTTCCTCTGATTTCGATGATAATTGAATTTCTCGACAAATAAATGTAGTAGAATCAGAATTTTCAATCAGTTTTTCTATAAAACAGATAGTTTGGAAAATAGTTTTCATTTCGTGTATTTTCGAATTTTTCTGCATACCTTAACGTTATTCAGGAAACCATGAGGTTTGCGCAAGAACTGTTTGTGAATTCGTGATCTTCGAACACGATTTTGTATAAAAACGTCAATTTTCATCATAAAAATTCTCATCAAAATTTCCGAAAAATTTTCATCGATTTGGTTAGAAAAAAAAATCGGAAAAAAATTTTTTTCTCCGATTTCGATGATAATTGGGGTTCTCGACATATAAATGTCGTAGAATCTGAATTTTCAATCAGTTTTTCTACAAAACATATAGTTTGGAAAATAGTTTTCATTTCGTGTATTCTCGAATTTTTCTGCGAATTCCCTCAACGTTATTCAGGAAACCATGAGGTTTGCGCGAGAACTGTTTGTGAATTCGTGATCTTCGGACACGATTTTGTATAAAAACGTCAATTTTCAGCATAAAAATTTTCATCAAAATTTCCGAAAAATTTTCATCGATTTGGTTAGAAAAAAAATCGGAAAAAATTTTTTCCTCCGATTTCGATGATAATTGAGGTTCTCGACAAATAAATGTCGTAGAATCAGAATTTTCAATCAGTTTTTCTACAAAACATATAGTTTGGAAAATAGTTTTCATTTCGTGTATTTTCGAATTTTTCTGCAAATTCCCTCAACGTTATTCAGGAAACCATGAGGTTTGCGCGAGAACTGTTTGTGAATTCGTGATCTTCGGACACGATTTTGTATAAAAACGTCAATTTTCAGCATAAAAATTTTCATCAAAATTTCCGAAAAATTTTCATCGATTTGGTTAAAAAAAAATCGGAAAAAAATTTTTTCCTCCGATTACGATGATAATTGAGTTTCTCGACAAATAAATGTCGTAGAATCAGAATTTTCAATCAGTTTTTCTATAAAACATATAGTTTGGAAAATAGTTTTCATTTCGTGTATTTTCGAATTTTTCTGCAAATTCCCTTAACGTTATTCAGGAAACCATGAGGTTTGCGCGAGAACTGTTTGTGAATTCGTGATCTTCGAACACGATTTTGTATAAAACGTCAATTTTCAGCATAAAAATTTTCATCAAAATTTCCGAAAAATTTTCATCGATTTGGTTAGAAAAAAAAATCGGAAAAAATTTTTTTTCTCCGATTTCGATGATAATTGAGGTTCTCGACAAATAAATGTCGTAGAATCAGAATTTTCAATCAGTTTTTCTATAAAACAGATAGTTTGGAAAATAGTTTTCATTTCGTGTATTTTCGAATTTTTCTGCATATTCCCTTAACGTTATTCAGGAAACCATGAGGTTTGCGTGAGAACTGTTTGTGAATTCGTGATCTTCGGACACGATTTTGTATAAAAACGTCAATTTTCAGCATAAAAATTTACATCAAATTTCCGAAAAATTTTCATCGATTTGGTTAGAAAAAAAATCGGAAAAAATTTTTTTCCTCCGATTTCGATGATAATTGAGTTTCTCGACAAATAAATGTCGTAGAATCAGAATTTTCAATCAGTTTTTCTATAAAACATATAGTTTGGAAAATAGTTTTCATTTCGTGTATTTTCGAATTTTTCTGCAAATTCCCTCAACGTTATTCAGGAAACCATGAGGTTTGCGCGAGAACTGTTTGTGAATTCGTGATCTTCGGACACGATTTTGTATAAAAACGTCAATTTTCAGCATAAAAATTTACATCAAAATTTCCGAAAAATTTTCATCGATTTGGTTAGAAAAAAAAATCGGAAAAAAAATTTTTTTCTCCAATTTCGATGATAATTGGGGTTCTCCACAAATAAATGTCGTAGAATCAGAATTTTCAATCAGTTTTTCTACTAAACATATAGTTTGGAAAATAGTTTTCATTTCGTGTATTCTCGAATTTTTCTGCAAATTCCCTTAACGTTATTCAGAAAACCATGAGGTTTGCGCGAGAACTGTTTGTGAATTCGTGATCTTCGAACACGATTTTGTATAAAAACGTCAATTTTCAGCATAAAAATTTTCATCAAAATTTCCGAAAAATTTTCATCGATTTGGTTAGAAAAAAAATCGGAAAAAAATTTTTTTTCCTCCGATTTCGATGATAATTTAGTTTCTCGACAAATAAATGTCGTAGAATCAGAATTTTCAATCAGTAATCTATGAAACACATATAGTTTGGAAAATAGTTTTCATTTCGTGTATTTTCGAATTTTTCTGCAAATTCCCTTAACGTTATTCAGGAAACCATGAGGTTTGCGCGAGAACTGTTTGTGAATTCGTGATCTTCGAACACGATTTTGTATAAAAACGTCAATTTTCAGCATAAAAATTTTCATCAAAATTTCCGAAAAATTTTCATCGATTTGGTTAGAAAAAAAAATCGGAAAAAAATTTTTTTCCTCCGATTTCGATGATAATTGAGTTTCTCGACAAATAAATGTCGTAGAATCAGAATTTTCAATCAGTTTTTCTATAAAACAGATAGTTTGGAAAATAGTTTTCATTTCGTGTATTTTCGAATTTTTCTGCAAATTCCCTTAACGTTATTCAGAAAACCATGAGGTTTGCGCAAGAACTGTTTGTGAATTCGTGATCTTCGAACACGATTTTGTATAAAAACGTCAATTTTCAGCATAAAAATTTTCATCAAAATTTCCGAAAAATTTTCATCGATTTGGTTAGAAAAAAAAATCGGAAAAAAATTTTTTTTCCTCCGATTTCGATGATAATTTAGTTTCTCGACAAATAAATGTCGTAGAATCAGAATTTTCAATCAGTTTTTCTATAAAACATATAGTTTGGAAAATAGTTTTCATTTCGTGTATTTTCGAATTTTTCTGCAAATTCCCTTAACGTTATTCAGGAAACCATGAGGTTTGCGCGAGAACTGTTTGTGAATTCGTGATCTTCGAACACGATTTTGTATAAAAACGTCAATTTTCAGCATAAAAATTTTCATCAAAATTTCCGAAAAATTTTCATCGATTTGGTTAGAAAAAAAAATCGGAAAAAAATTTTTTTCCTCCGATTTCGATGATAATTGAGTTTCTCGACAAATAAATGTCGTAGAATCAGAATTTTCAATCAGTTTTTCTATAAAACAGATAGTTTGGAAAATAGTTTTCATTTCGTGTATTTTCGAATTTTTCTGCAAATTCCCTTAACGTTATTCAGGAAACCATGAGGTTTGCGCGAGAACTGTTTGTGAATTCGTGATCTTCGGACACGATTTTGTATAAAAACGTCAATTTTCAGCATAAAAATTTTCATCAAAATTTCCGAAAAATTTTCATCGATTTGGTTAGAAAAAAAAATCGGAAAAAATTTTTTCCTCCGATTTCGATGATAATTGAGTTTCTCGACAAATAAATGTCGTAGAATCAGAATTTTCAATCAGTTTTTCTATAAAACATATAGTTTGGAAAATAGTTTTCATTTCGTGTATTTTCGAATTTTTCTGCAAATTCCCTTAACGTTATTCAGGAAACCATGAGGTTTGCGCGAGAACTGTTTGTGAATTCGTGATCTTCGAACACGATTTTGTATAAAAACGTCAATTTTCAGCATAAAAATTTTCATCAAAATTTCCGAAAAATTTTCATCGATTTGGTGAAAAAAAAATCGGAAAAAAATTTTTTGTCTCCGATTTCGATGATAATTGGGGTTCTCGACAAATAAATGTCGTAGAATCAGAATTTTCAATCAGTTTTTCTATAAAACATATAGTTTGGAAAATAGTTTTCATTTCGTGTATTTTCGAATTTTTCTGCAAATTCCCTTAACGTTATTCAGGAAACCATGAGGTTTGCGCGAGAACTGTTTGTGAATTCGTGATCTTCGAACACGATTTTGTATAAAAACGTCAATTTTCAGCATAAAAATTTTCATCAAAATTTCCGAAAAATTTTCATCGATTTGGTTAGAAAAAAAAATCGGAAAAAAATTTTTTTCCTCCGATTTCGATGATAATTGAGTTTCTCGACAAATAAATGTCGTAGAATCAGAATTTTCAATCAGTTTTTCTATAAAACATATAGTTTGGAAAATAGTTTTCATTTCGTGTATTTCGAATTTTTCTGCAAATTCCCTTAACGTTATTCAGGAAACCATGAGGTTTGCGCGAGAACTGTTTGTGAATTCGTGATCTTCGAACACGATTTTGTATAAAAACGTCAATTTTCAGCATAAAAATTTTCATCAAAATTTCCGAAAAATTTTCATCGATTTGGTTAGAAAAAAAAATCGGAAAAAAATTTTTTCCTCCGATTTCGATGATAATTTAGTTTCTCGACAAATAAATGTCGTAGAATCAGAATTTTCAATCAGTGTTTCTATAAAACAGATAGTTTGGAAAATAGTTTTCATTTCGTGTATTTTCGAATTTTTCTGCAAATTCCCTTAACGTTATTCAGGAAACCATGAGGTTTGCGCGAGAACTGTTTGTGAATTCGTGATCTTCGAACACGATTTTGTATAAAAACGTCAATTTTCAGCATAAAAATTTTCATCAAAATTTCCGAAAAATTTTCATCGATTTGGTTAGAAAAAAAAATCGGAAAAAATTTTTTTTCCTCCGATTTCGATGATAATTGAGTTTCTCGACAAATAAATGTCGTAGAATCAGAATTTTCAATCAGTTTTTCTATAAAACAGATAGTTTGGAAAATAGTTTTCATTTCGTGTATTTTCGAATTTTTCTGCAAATTCCCTTAACGTTATTCAGGAAACCATGAGGTTTGCGCGAGAACTGTTTGTGAATTCGTGATCTTCGGACACGATTTTGTATAAAAACGTCAATTTTCAGCATAAAAATTTACATCAAAATTTCCGAAAAATTTTCATCGATTTGGTTAGAAAAAAAAATCGGAAAAAAATTTTTTTCCTCCGATTTCGATGATAATTGAGTTTCTCGACAAATAAATGTCGTAGAATCAGAATTTTCAATCAGTTTTTCTATAAAACATTTAGTTTGGAAAATAGTTTTCATTTCGTGTATTTTCGAATTTTTCTGCAAATTCCCTTAACGTTATTCAGGAAACCATGAGGTTTGCGCGAGAACTGATTGTGAATTCGTGATCTTCGAACACGATTTTGTATAAAAACGTCAATTTTCAGCATAAAAATTTACATCAAAATTTCCGAAAAATTTTCATCGATTTGGTTAGAAAAAAAAATCGGAAAAAAATTTTTTTTCTCCAATTTCGATGATAATTGGGGTTCTCCACAAATAAATGTCGTAGAATCAGAATTTTCAATCAGTTTTTCTACTAAACATATAGTTTGGAAAATAGTTTTCATTTCGTGTATTCTCGAATTTTTCTGCAAATTCCCTTAACATTATTCAGAAAACCATGAGGTTTGCGCGAGAACTGTTTGTGAATTCGTGATCTTCGAACACGATTTTCAATAAAAACGTCAATTTTCAGCATAAAAATTTTCATCAAAATTTCCGAAAAATTTTCATCGATTTGGTTGGAAAAAAAAATCGGAAAAAAATTTTTTTTCTCCGATTTCGATGATAATTGGGGTTCTCGACAAACAAATGTCGTATAATCAGAATTTTCAATCAGTTTTTCTACAAAACATATAGTTTGGAAAATAGTTTTCATTTCGTGTATTCTCGAATTTTTCTGCGAATTCCCTCAACGTTATTCAGGAAACAATGAGGTTTGCGCGAGAACTGTTTGTGAATTCGTGATCTTCGGACACGATTTTGTATAAAAGCGTCAATTTTCAGCATAAAAATTTTCATCAAAATTTCCGAAAAATTTTCATCGATTTGGTTAGAAAAAAAAAATCTGAAAAAAATTTTTTTCCTCCGATTTCGATGATAATTGGGGTTCTCCACAAATAAATGTCGTAGAATCAGAATTTTCAATCAGTTTTTCTACTAAACATATAGTTTGGAAAATAGTTTTCATTTCGTGTATTCTCGAATTTTTCTGCAAATTCCCTTAACGTTATTCAGAAAACCATGAGGTTTGCGCGAGAACTGTTTGTGAATTCGTGATCTTCGAACACGATTTTGTATAAAAACGTCAATTTTCAGCATAAAAATTTTCATCAAAATTTCCGAAAAATTTTCATCGATTTGGTTAGAAAAAAATCGGAAAAAATTTTTTTCCTCCGATTTCGATGATAATTTAGTTTCTCGACAAATAAATGTCGTAGAATCAGAATTTTCAATCAGTTTTTCTATAAAACAGATAGTTTGGAAAATAGTTTTCATTTCGTGTATTTTCGAATTTTTCTGCAAATTCCCTTAACGTTATTCAGGAAACCATGAGGTTTGCGCGAGAACTGTTTGTGAATTCGTGATCTTCGAACACGATTTTGTATAAAAACGTCAATTTTCAGCATAAAAATTTTCATCAAAATTTCCGGAAAATTTTCATCGATTTGGTTGGAAAAAAAAATCGGAAAAAAAGTTTTTTTCTCCGATTTCGATGATAATTGGGGTTCTCGACAAACAAATGTCGTATAATCAGAATTTTCAATCAGTTTTTCTACAAAACATATAGTTTGGAAAATAGTTTTCATTTCGTGTATTCTCGAATTTTTCTGCGAATTCCCTCAACGTTATTCAGGAAACAATGAGGTTTGCGCAAGAACTGTTTGTGAATTCGTGATCTTCGAACACGATTTTGTATGAAAACGTCAATTTTCAGCATAAAAATTTTCATCAAAATTTCCGAAAAATTTTCATCGATTTGGTTAGAAAAAAAAATCGGAAAAAAATTTTTTTCCTCCGATTTCGATGATAATTGTGGTTCTCGACAAATAAATGTCGTAGAATCAGAATTTTCAATCAGTTTTTCTATAAAACATATAGTTTGGAAAAAGTTTTTATTTCGTGTATTTTCGAATTTTTCTGCGAATTCCCTTAACGTTATTCAGAAAACCATGAGGTTTGCGCGAGAACTGTTTGTGAATTCGTGATCTTCGAACACGATTTTCAATAAAAACGTCAATTTTCAGCATAAAAATTTTCATCAAAATTTCCGAAAAATTTTCATCGATTTGGTTGGAAAAAAAATCGGAAAAAAATTTTTTTTCTCCGATTTCGATGATAATTGGGGTTCTCGACGAATAAATGTCGTATAATCAGAATTTTCAATCAGTTTTTCTACAAAATATATAGTTTGGAAAATAGTTTTCATTTCGGGTATTCTCGAATTTTTCTGCGAATTCCCTAAACGTTATTCAGGAAACAATGAGGTTTGCGCGAGAACTGTTTGTGAATTCGTGATCTTCGGACACGATTTTGTATAAAAGCGTCAATTTTCAGCATAAAAATTTACATCAAAATTTCCGAAAGATTTTCATCGATTTGGTTAGAAGAAAAAATCGGAAAAAAATTTTTTTCCTCCGATTTCGATGATAATTGAGTTTCTCGACAAATAATTGTCGTAGAATCAGAATTTTCAATCAGTTTTTCTATAAAACATATAGTTTGGAAAATAGTTTTCATTTCGTGTATTTTCGAATTTTTCTGCAAATTTCCTTAACGTTATTCAAGAAACCATGAGGTTTGCGCGAGAACTGTTTGTGAATTCGTGATCTTCGAACACGATTTTGTATGAAAACGTCAATTTTCAGCATAAAAATTTTCATCAAAATTTCCGAAAAATTTTCATCGATTTGGTTAGAAAAAAAAATCGGAAAAAAATTTTTTTCCTCCGATTTCGATGATAATTGTGGTGTTCGACAAATAAATGTCGTAGAATCAGAATTTTCAATCAGTTTTTCTATAAAACATATAGTTTGGAAAATAGTTTTTATTTCGTGTATTTTCGAATTTTTCTGCGAATTCCTTAACGTTTTTCAGAAAACCATGAGGTTTGCGCGAGAACTGTTTGTGAATTCGTGATCTTCGAACACGATTTTCAATAAAAACGTCAATTTTCAGCATAAAAATTTTCATCAAAATTTCCGAAAAATTTTCATCGATTTGGTTGAAAAAAAAACGGAAAAAAATTTTTTTTCTCCGATTTCGATGATAATTGGGGTTCTCGACAAACAAATGTCGTATAATCAGAATTTTCAATCAGTTTTTCTACAAAACATATAGTTTGGAAAATAGTTTTCATTTCGTGTATTCTCGAATTTTTCTGCGAATTCCCTCAACGTTATTCAGGAAACAATGAGGTTTGCGCGAGAACTGTTTGTGAATTCGTGATCTTCGGACACGATTTTGTATAAAAGCGTCAATTTTCAGCATAAAAATTTTCATCAAAATTTCCGAAAAATTTTCATCGATTTGGTTAGAAAAAAAAATCTGAAAAAAATTTTTTTCCTCCGATTTCGATGATAATTGGGGTTCTCCACAAATAAATGTCGTAGAATCAGAATTTTCATTCAGTTTTTCTACTAAACATATAGTTTGGAAAATAGTTTTCATTTCGTGTATTTTCGAATTTTTCTGCAAATTCCCTTAACGTTATTCAGGAAAACATGAGGTTTGCGCGAGAACTGTTTGTGAATTCGTGATCTTCGAACACGATTTTGTATAAAAACGTCAATTTTCAGCATACAAATTTTCATCAAAATTTCCGAAAAATTTTCATCGATTTGGTTGGAAAAAAAAATCGGAAAAAAATTTTTTTCCTCCGATTTCGATGATAATTGAGTTTCTCGACAAATAAATGTCGTAGAATCAGAATTTTCAATCAGTTTTTCTATAAAACAGATAGTTTGGAAAATAGTTTTCATTTCGTGTATTTTCGAATTTTGCTGCATATTCCCTTAACGTTATTCAGGAAACCATGAGGTTTGCGCGAGAACTGTTTGTGAATTCGTGATCTTCGGACACGATTTTGTATAGAAACGTCAATTTTCAGCATAAAAATTTTCATCAAAATTTCCGAAAAATTTTCATCGATTTGGTTGGAAAAAAAAAATCGGAAAAAAATTTTTTTCTCCGATTTCGATGATAATTGGGGTTCTCGACAAATAAATGTCGTAGAATCAGAATTTTCAATCAGTTTTTCTATAAAACATATAGTTTGGAAAAAGTTTTTATTTCGTGTATTTTCGAATTTTTCTGCGAATTCCCTTAACGTTATTCAGAAAACCATGAGGTTTGCGCGAGAACTGTTTGTGAATTCGTGATCTTCGAACACGATTTTCAATAAAAACGTCAATTTTCAGCATAAAAATTTTCATCAAAATTTCCGAAAAATTTTCATCGATTTGGTTGGAAAAAAAATCGGAAAAAAATTTTTTTTCTCCGATTTCGATGATAATTGGGGTTCTCGACAAATAAATGTCGTATAATCAGAATTTTCAATCAGTTTTTCTACAAAACATATAGTTTGGAAAATAGTTTTCATTTCGGGTATTCTCGAATTTTTCTGCGAATTCCCTCAACGTTATTCAGGAAACCATGAGGTTTGCGCGAGAACTGTTTGTGAATTCGTGATCTTCGGACACGATTTTGTATAAAAGCGTCAATTTTCAGCATAAAAATTTTCATCAAAATTTCCGAAAAATTTTCATCGAATTGGTTAGAAAAAAAAATCGGAAAAAAATTTTTTTCCTCCGATTTCGATGATAATTGAGTTTCTCGACAAATAAATGTCGTAGAATCAGAATTTTCAATCAGTTTTTCTATAAAACAGATAGTTTGGAAAATAGTTTTCATTTCGTGTATTTTCGAATTTTTCTGCATATTCCCTTAACGTTATTCAGGAAACCTTGAGGTTTGCGCGAGAACTGTTTGTGAATTCGTGATCTTCGGACACGATTTTGTATAAAAACGTCAATTTTCAGCATAAAAATTCACATCAAAATTTCCGAAAAATTTTCATCGATTTGGTTGGAAAAAAAATTTTTTTCTCCGATTTCGATGATAATTGGGGTTCTCGACAAATAAATGTCGTAGAATCAGAATTTTCAATCAGTTTTTCTACAAAACATATAGTTTGGAAAATAGTTTTCATTTCGTGTATTCTCGAATTTTTCTGCAAATTTCCTTAACGTTATTCAGAAAACCATGAGGTTTGCGCGAGAACTGTTTGTGAATTCGTGATCTTCGAACACGATTTTCTATAAAAACGTCAATTTTCAGCATAAAAATTTTCATCATTATTTCCGAAAAATTTTCATCGATTTGGTTGGAAAAAAAAATCGGAAAAAAATTTTTTCTCCGATTTCGATGATAATTGGGGTTCTCGGCAAATAAATGTCGTAGAATCAGAATTTTCAATCAGTTTTTCTACAGAACATATAGTTTGGAAAATAGTTTTCATTTCGTGTATTCTCGAATTTTTCTGCGAATTCCCTCAACGTTATTCAGGAAACCATGAGGTTTGCGCGAGAACTGTTTGTGAATTCGTGATCTTCGGACACGATTTTGTATAAAAGCGTCAATTTTCAGCATAAAAATTTTCATCAAAATTTCCGAAAAATTTTCATCGATTTGGTTAGAAAAAAAATCGGAAAAAAATTTTTTCCTCCGATTTCGATGATAATTGAGTTTCTCGACAAATAAATGTCGTAGAATCAGAATTTCCAATCAGTTTTTCTATAAAACAGATAGTTTGGAAAATAGTTTTCATTTCGTGTATTTTCGAATTTTTCTGCATATTCCCTTAACGTTATTCAGGAAACCATGAGGTTTGCGCGAGAACTGTTTGTGAATTCGTAATTTTCGGACACGATTGTGTATAAAAACGTCAATTTTCAGCATAAAAATTTACATAAAAATTTCCGAAAAATTTTCATCGATTTGGTTAGAAAAAAAAATCGGAAAAAAATTTTTTTCCTCCGATTTCGATGATAATTGAGTTTCTCGACAAATAAATGTCGTAGAATCAGAATTTTCAATCAGTTTTTCTATAAAACATATAGTTTGGAAAATAGTTTTCATTTCGTGTATTTTCGAATTTTTCTGCAAATTCCCTTAACGTTATTCAGGAAACCATGAGGTTTGCGCGAGAACTGTTTGTGAATTCGTGATCTTCGAACACGATTTTGTGTAAAAACGTCAATTTTCAGCATAAAAATTTTCATCAAAATTTCCGAAAAATTTTCATCGATTTGGTTAGAAAAAAAAATCGGAAAAAAATTTTTTTTCTCCGATTTCGATGATAATTTGGGGTTCTCGACAAATAAATGTAGAATCAGAATTTTCAATCAGTTTTTCTACAAAACATATAGTTTGGAAAATAGTTTTCATTTCGTGTATTCTCGAATTTTTCTGCGAATTCCCTCAACGTTATTCAGGAAACCATGAGGTTTGCGCGAGAACTGTTTGTGAATTCGTGATCTTCGGACACGATTTTGTATAAAAGCGTCAATTTTCAGCATAAAAATTTTCATCAAAATTTCCGAAAAATTTTCATCGATTTGGTTAGAAAAAAAAATCGGAAAATAATTTTTTTCCTCCGATTTCAATGATAATTGAGTTTCTCGACAAATAAATGTTGTAGAATCAGAATTTTCAATCAGTTTTCCTATAAAACATATAGTTTGGAAAATAGTTTTCATTTCGTGTATTCTCGAATTTTTCTGCGAATTCCCTCAACGTTATTCAGGAAACCATGAGGTTTGCGCGAGAACTGTTTGTGAATTCGTGATCTTCGAACACGATTTCGTATAAAAGCGTCAATTTTCAGCATAAAAATTTTCATCAAAATTTCCGAAAAATTTTCATCAACTTGGTTAGAAAAAAAAATCGAAAAAAAATTTTTTTTCTCCGATTTCGATGATAATTGGGGTTCTCGACAAATAAATGTCGTAGAATCAGAATTTTCAATCAGTTTTTCTACAAAACATATAGTTTGGAAAATAGTTTTCATTTCGTGTATTCTCGAATTTTTCTGCGAATTCCCTCAACGTTATTCAGGAAACCATGAGGTTTGCGCGAGAACTGTTTGTGAATTCGTGATCTTCGGACACGATTTTGTATAAAAGCGTCAATTTTCAGCATAAAAATTTTCATCAAAATTTCCGAAAATTTTTCATCGATTTGGTTAGAAAAAAAAATCCGAAAAAAATTTTTTTCCTCCGATTTCGATGATAATTGGGGTTCTCGACAAATAAATGTCGTAGAATCAGAATTTTCAATCAGTTTTTCTACAAAACATATAGTTTGGAAAATAGTTCTCATTTCGTGTATTCTCGAATTTTTCTGCGAATTCCCTCAACGTTATTCAGGAAACCATGAGGTTTGCGCGAGAACTGTTTGTGAATTCGTGATCTTCGGACACGATTTTGTATAAAAGCGTCAATTTTCAGCATAAAAATCTTCATCAAAATTTCCGAAAAATTTTCATCGATTTGGTTAGAAAAAAAAATCGGAAAAAAATTTTTTTCCTCCGATTACGATGAAAATTGAGTTTCTCGACAAATAAATGTCGTAGAATCAGAATTTTCAATCAGTTTTTCTATAAAACATATAGTTTGGAAAATAGTTTTCATTTCGTGTATTTTCGAATTTTTCTGCAAATTCCCTTAACGTTATTCAGGAAACCATGAGGTTTGCGCGAGAACTGTTTGTGAATTCGTGATCTTCGAACACGGTTTTGTATAAAATCGTCAATTTTCAGCATAAAAATTTTCATCAAAATTTCCGAAAAATGTTCATCTATTTGGTTAGAAAAAAAAATCGGAAAAAAATTTTTTTTCTCCGATTTCGATGATAATGAGGTTCTCGACAAATAAATGTCGTAGAATCAGAATTTTCAATCAGTTTTTCTATAAAACAGATAGTTTGGAAAATAGTTTTCATTTCGTGTATTTTCGAATTTTTCTGCATATTCCCTTAACGTTATTCAGGAAACCTTGAGGTTTGCGTGAGAACTGTTTGTGAATTCGTGATCTTCGGACACGATTTCGTATAAAAACGTCAATTTTCAGCATAAAAATTTACATCAACATTTCCGAAAAATTTTAATCGATTTGGTTAGAAAAAAAAATCGGAAAAAATTTTTTTTCCGCCGATTTCGATGATAATTTAGTTTCTCGACAAATTAATGTCGTAGAATCAGAATTTTCAATCAGTTCTTCTATAAAACATATAGTTTGGAAAATAGTTTTCATTTCGTGTATTTTAGAATTTTTCTGCGAATTCAGTCAACGTTATTCAGGAAACCATGAGGTTTGCGCGAGAACTGTTTGTGAATTCGTGATCTTCGGACACGATTTTGTATAAAAGCGTCAATTTTCAGCATAAAAATTTTCATCAAAATTTCCGAAAAATTTTCATCGATTTGGTTAGAAAAAGAAATCGGAAAAAATTTTTTTCCTCCGATTTCGATGATAATTGAGTTTCTCGACAAATAAATGTCGTAGAATCAGAATTTTCAATCAGTTTTTCTATAAAACAGATAGTTTGGAAAATAGTTTTCATTTCGTGTATTTTCGAATTTTTCTGCATATTCCCTTAACGTTATTCAGGAAACCATGAGGTTTACGCGAGAACTGTTTGTGAATTCGTGATCTTCGGACACGATTTTGTATAAAAACGTCAATTTTCAGCATAAAAATTTACATCAAAATTTCCGAAAAATTTTCGTCGATTTGGTTAGAAAAAAAAATCGGAAAAAAATTTTTTCCTCCGATTTCGATGATAATTGAGTTTCTCGACAAATAAATGTCGTAGAATCAGAATTTTCAATCAGTTTTTCTATAAAACATATAGTTTGGAAAGTAGTTTTCATTTCGTGTATTTTCGAATTTTTCTGCGAATTCCTCAACGTTATTCAGGAAACCATGAGGTTTGCGCGAGAACTGTTTGTGAATTCGAGATCTTCGGACACGATTTTGTATAAAAGCGTCAATTTTCAGCATAAAAATTTTCATCAAAATTTCCGAAAAATTTTCATCGATTTGGTTAGAAAAAAAAATCGGAAAAAAATTTTTTTCCTCCGATTTCGATGATAATTGAGTTTCTCGACAAATAAATGTCGTAGAATCAGAATTTTCAATCAGTTTTTCTATAAAACATATAGTTTGGAAAATAGTTTTCATTTCGTGTATTTTCCAATTTTTCTGCAAATTCCCTTAACGTTATTCAGGAAACCATGAGGTTTGCGCGAGAACTGTTTGTGAATTCGTGATCTTCGAACACGATTTTGTATAAAAACGTCAATTTTCAGCATAAAAATTTTCATCAAAATTTCCGAAAAATTTTCATCGATTTGGTTAGAAAAAAAAATCGGAAAAAATTTTTTTTCTCCGATTTCGATGATAATTGGGGTTCTCGACAAATAAATGTCGTAGAATCAGAATTTTCAATCAGTTTTTCTATAAAACATATAGTTTGGAAAATAGTTTTCATTTCGTGTATTTTCGAATTTTTCTGCAAATTCCTTAACGTTATTCAGAAAACCATGAGGTTTGCGCGAGAACTGTTTGTGAATTCGTGATCTTCGAACACGATTTTCTATAAAAACGTCAATTTTCAGCATAAAAATTTTCATCAAAATTTCCGAAAAATTTTCATCGATTTGGTTGGAAAAAAAATCGGAAAAAAATTTTTTTTCTCCGATTTCGATGATAATTGGGGTTCTCGACAAATAAATGTCGTAGAATCAGAATTTTCAATCAGTTTTTCTACAAAACATATAGTTTGGAAAATAGTTTTCATTTCGTGTATTCTCGAATTTTTCTAAGAATTCCTCAACGTTATTCAGGAAACCATGAGGTTTGCGCGAGAACTGTTTGTGAATTCGTTATCTTCGGACACGATTTTGTATAAAACGTCAATTTTCAGCATAAAAATTTTCATCAAAATTTCCGAAAAATTTTCATCGATTTGGTTAGAAAAAAAAAACGGAAAAAATTTTTTTTCCTCCGATTTCGATGATAATTGAGTTTCTCGACAAATAAATGTCGTAGAATCAGAATTTTCAATCAGTTTTTCTATAAAACAGATAGTTTGGAAAATAGTTTTCATTTCGTGTATTCTCGAATTTTTCTGCGAATTCCCTCAACGTTATTCAGGAAACCATGAGGTTTGCGCGAGAACTGTTTGTGAATTCGTGATCTTCGGACACGATTTTGTATAAAAGCGTCAATTTTCAGCATAAAAATTTTCATCAAAATTTCCGAAAAATTTTCATCGATTTGGTTAGAAAAAAAAATCGGAAAAAAATTTTTTCCTCCGATTTCGATGATAATTGAGTTTCTCGACAAATAAATGTCGTAGAATCAGAACTTTCAATCAGTTTTTCTATAAAACATATAGTTTGGAAAATAGTTTTCATTTCGTGTATTTTCGAATTTTTCTGCAAATTCCCTTAACGTTATTCAGGAAACCATGAGGTTTGCGCGAGAACTGTTTGTGAATTCGTGATCTTCGGACACGATTTTGTATAAAGGCGTCAATTTTCAGCATAAAAATTTTCATCAAAATTTCCGAAAAATTTTCATCGATTTGGTTAGAAAAAAAAATCGGAAAAAAATTTTTTTTCTCCGATTTCGATGATAATTGGGGTTCTCGACAAATAAATGTCGTAGAATCAGAATTTTCAATCAGTTTTTCTATAAAACATATAGTTTGGAAAATAGTTTTCATTTCGTGTATTTTCGAATTTTTCTGCAAATTCCTTAACGTTATTCAGAAAACCATGAGGTTTGCGCGAGAACTGTTTGTGAATTCGTGATCTTCGAACACGATTTTGTATAAAAACGTCAATTTTCAGCATTAAAATTTTCATCAAAATTTCCGAAAAATTTTCATCGATTTGGTTAGAAAAAAAAAATCGGAAAAAAATTTTTTTCTCCGATTTCGATGATAATTGGAGTTTCTCGACAAATAAATGTCGTAGAATCAGAATTTTCAATCAGTTTTTCTACAAAACATATAGTTTGGAAAATAGTTTTCATTTCGTGTATTTTCGAATTTTTCTAAGATAAGAATTCCCTCAACGTTATTCAGGAAACCATGAGGTTTGCGCGAGAACTGTTTGTGAATTCGTTATCTTCGGACACGATTTTGTATAAAAACGTCAATTTTCAGCATAAAAATTTTCATCAAAATTTCCGAAAAATTTTCATCGATTTGGTTAGAAAAAAAACGGAAAAAAATTTTTTTCCTCCGATTTCGATGATAATTGAGTTTCTCGACAAATAAATGTCGTAGAATCAGAATTTTCAATCAGTTTTTCTATAAAACAGATAGTTTGGAAAATAGTTTTCATTTCGTGTATTCTCGAATTTTTCTGCGAATTCCCTCAACGTTATTCAGGAAACCATGAGGTTTGAGCGAGAACTGTTTGTGAATTCGTGATCTTCGGACACGATTTTGTATAAAAGCGTCAATTTTCAGCATAAAAATTTTCATCAAAATTTCCGAAAAATTTTCATCGATTTGGTTAGAAAAAAAAATCGGAAAAAAATTTTTTCCTCCGATTTCGATGATAATTGAGTTTCTCGACAAATAAATGTCGTAGAATCAGAACTTTCAATCAGTTTTTCTATAAAACATATAGTTTGGAAAATAGTTTTCATTTCGTGTATTTTCGAATTTTTCTGCAAATTCCCTTTACGTTATTCAGAAAACCATGAGGTTTGCGCGAGAACTGTTTGTGAATTCGTGATCTTCGAACACGATTTTCTATAAAAACGTCAATTTTCAGCATAAAAATTTTCATCAAAATTTCCGAAAAATTTTCATCGATTTGGTTGGAAAAAAAATCGGAAAAAATTTTTTCTCCGATTTCGATGATAATTGAGGTTCTCGACAAATAAATGTCGTAGAATCAGAATTTTCAATCAGTTTTCTACAAAACATATAGTTTGGAAAATAGTTTTAATTTCGTGTATTCTCGAATTTTTCTGCGAATTCCCTCAACGTTATTCAGGAAACCATGAGGTTTGCGCGAGAACTGTTTGTGAATTCGTGATCTTCGGACACGATTTTGTATAAAAGCGTCAATTTTCAGCATAAAAATTTTCATCAAAATTTCCGAAAAATTTTCATCGATTTGGTTAGAAAAAAAAATCGGAAAAAATTTTTTCCTCCGATTTCGATGATAATTGAGTTTCTCGACAAATAAATGTCGTAGAATCAGAATTTTCAATCAGTTTTTCTATAAAACATATAGTTTGGAAAATAGTTTTCATTTCGTGTATTTTCGAATTTTTCTGCATATTCCCTTAACGTTATTCAGGAAACCCTTGAGGTTTGCGTGAGAACTGTTTGTGAATTCGTGATCTTCGGACACGATTTTGTATAAAAACGTCAATTTTCAGCATAAAAATTTACATCAACATTTCCGAAAAATTTTAATCGATTTGGTTAGAAAAAAATCGGAAAAAAATTTTTTTCGCTCCGATTTCGATGGTAATTTAGTTTCTCGACAAATAAATGTCGTAGAATCAGAATTTTCAATCAGTTCTTCTATAAAACATATAGTTTGGAAAATAGTTTTCATTTCGTGTATTTTCGAATTTTTCTGCGAATTCAGTCAACGTTATTCAGGAAACCATGAGGTTTGCGCGAGAACTGTTTGTGAATTCGTGATTTTCGGACACGATTTTGTATAAAAGCGTCAATTTTCAGCATAAAAATTTTCATCGAAATTTCCGAAAAATTTTCATCGATTTGGTTAGAAAAAAAAAATCGGAAAAAAATTTTTTTTCTCCGATTTCGATTATAATTGGGTTTCTCGACAAATAAATGTCGTAGAATCAGAATTTTCAATCAGTTTTTTTACAAAACGTATAGTTTGGAAAATAGTTTTCATTTCGTGTATTCTCGAATTTTTCTGCGAATTCCCTTAACGTTATTCAGGAAACCATGAGGTTTGCGCGAGAACTGTTTGTGAATTCGTGATCTTCGGACACGATTTTGTATAAAAACGTCAATTTTCAGCATAAAAATTTACATCAAAATTTCCGAAAAATTTTCGTCGATTTGGTTAGAAAAAAAAATCGAAAAAAAATTTTTTTCCTCCGATTTCGATGATAATTGAGTTTCTCGACAAATAAATGTCGTAGAATCAGAATTTTCAATCAGTTTTTCTATAAAACATATAGTTTGGAAAATAGTTTTCATTTCGTGTATTTTCGAATTTTTCTGCAAATTCCCTTAACGTTATTCAGAAAACCATGAGGTTTGCGCGAGAACTGTTTGTGAATTCGTGATCTTCGAACACGATTTTCTATAAAAACGTCAATTTTCAGCATAAAAATTTTCATCAAAATTTCCGAAAAATTTTCGTCGATTTGGTTAGAAAAAAAATCGGAAAAAAATTTTTTTCCTCCGATTTCGATGATAATTTAGTTTCTCGACAAATAAATGTCGTAGAATCAGAATTTTCAATCAGTTTTTCTATAAAACATATAGTTTGGAAAATAGTTTTCATTTCGTGTATTTTCGAATTTTTCTGCAAATTCCCTTAACGTTATTCAGGAAACCATGAGGTTTGCGCGAGAACTGTTTGTGAATTCGTGATCTTCGAACACGATTTTGTATAAAAACGTCAATTTTCAGCATAAAAATTTTCATCAAAATTTCCGAAAAATTTTCATCGATTTGGTTAGAAAAAAAAATCGGAAAAAAATTTTTTTCTCCGATTTCGATGATAATTGGGGTTCTCGACAAATAAATGTCGTAGAATCAGAATTTTCAATCAGTTTTTCTATAAAACATATAGTTTGGAAAATAGTTTTCATTTCGTGTATTTTCGAATTTTTCTGCAAATTCCTTAACGTTATTCAGAAAACCATGAGGTTTGCGCGAGAACTGTTTGTGAATTCGTGATCTTCGAACACGATTTTGTATAAAAACGTCAATTTTCAGCATAAAAATTTTCATCAAAATTTCCGAAAAATTTTCATCGATTTGGTTAGAAAAAAAATCGGAAAAAATTTTTTTTCTCCGATTTCGATGATAATTGGGTTTCTCGACAAATAAATGTCGTAGAATCAGAATTTTCAATCAGTTTTTCTACAAAACATATAGTTTGGAAAATAGTTTTCATTTCGTGTATTTTCGAATTTTTCTGCAGAATTCCCTCAACGTTATTCAGGAAACCATGAGGTTTGCGCGAGAACTGTTTGTGAATTCGTGATCTTCGGACACGATTTTGTATAAAACGTCAATTTTCAGCATAAAAATTTTCATCAAAATTTCCGAAAAATTTTCATCGATTTGGTTAGAAAAAAAAATCGGAAAAAAATTTTTTTCCTCCGATTTCGATGATAATTGAGTTTCTCGACAAATAAATGTCGTAGAATCAGAATTTTCAATCAGTTTTTCTATAAAACAGATAGTTTGGAAAATAATTTTCATTTCGTGTATTCTCGAATTTTTCTGCGAATTCCCTCAACGTTATTCAGGAAACCATGAGGTTTGCGCGAGAACTGTTTGTGAATTCGTGATCTTCGGACACGATTTTGTATAAAAGCGTCAATTTTCAGCATAAAAATTTTCATCAAAATTTCCGAAAAATTTTCATCGATTTGGTTAGAAAAAAAATCGGAAAAAAAAATTTTTTCTCCGATTTCGATGATAATTGAGTTTCTCAACAAATAAATGTCGTAGAATCAGAACTTTCAATCAGTTTTTCTATAAAACATATAGTTTGGAAAATAGTTTTCATTTCGTGTATTTTCGAATTTTTCTGCAAATTCCCTTAACGTTATTCAGGAAACCATGAGGTTTACGCGAGAACTGTTTGTGAATTCGTGATCTTCAGACACGATTTTTTATAAAAGCGTCAATTTTCAGCATAAAAATTTTCATCAAAATTTCCGAAAAATTTTCATCGATTTGGTTAGAAAAAAAAATCGGAAAAAAATTTTTTTTCTCCGATTTCGATGATAATTGGGGTTCTCGACGAATTAATGTCGTAGAATCAGAATTTTCAATCAGTTTTTCTATAAAACATATAGTTTGGAAATTAGTTTTCATTTCGTGTATTTTCGAATTTTTCTGCAAATTCCCTTTACGTTATTCAGGAAACCATGAGGTTTGCGCGAGAACTGTTTGTGAATTCGTTATCTTCGGACACGATTTTGTATAAAACGTCAATTTTCAGCATAAAAATTTTCATCAAAATTTCCGAAAAATTTTCATCGATTTGGTTAGAAAAAAAAATCGGAAAAAATTTTTTCCTCCGATTTCGATGATAATTGAGTTTCTCGACAAATAAATGTCGTAGAATCAGAATTTTCAATCAGTTTTTCTATAAAACATATAGTTTGGAAAATAGTTTCCATTTCGTGTATTTTCGAATTTTTCTGCAAATTCCCTTAACGTTATTCAGGAAACCATGAGGTTTGCGCGAGAACTGTTTGTGAATTCGTGATCTTCGAACACGATTTTGTATAAAAACGTCAATTTTCAGCATAAAAATTTTCATCAAAATTTCCGAAAAATTTTCATCGATTTGGTTAGAAAAAAAAATCGGAAAAAAAATTTTTTCCTCCGATTTCGATGATAATTGAGTTTATGGACAAATAAATGTCGTAGAATCAGAATTTTCAATCAGTTTTTCTTCAAAACATATAGTTTGGAAAATAGTTTTCATTTCGTGTATTTTCGAATTTTTCTGCATATTCCCTTAACGTTATTCAGGAAACCATGAGGTTTGCGCGAGAACTGTTTGTGAATTCGTGATCTTCGGACACGATTTTGTATAAAAGCGTCAATTTTCAGCATAAAAATTTTCATCAAAATTTCCGAAAAATTTTCATCGATTTGGTTAGAAAAAAATCGGAAAAAAATTTTTTTCTCCGATTTCGATGATAATTGGGGTTCTCGACAAATAAATGTCGTAGAATCAGAATTTTCAATCAGTTTTTCTACAAAACATATAGTTTGGAAAATAGTTTTCATTTCGTGTATTCTCGAATTTTTCTGCGAATTCCCTAACGTTATTCAGGAAACCATGAGGTTTGCGCGAGAACTGTTTGTGAATTCGTGATCTTCGGACACGATTTTGTATAAAAGCGTCTATTTTCAGCATAAAATTTTCATCAAAATTTCCGAAAATTTTCATCGATTTGGTTAGAAAAAAAAAATCGGAAAAAATTTTTTTTCCTCTGATTTCGATGATAATTGAATTTCTCGACAAATAAATGTAGTAGAATCAGAATTTTCAATCAGTTTTTCTATAAAACAGATAGTTTGGAAAATAGTTTTCATTTCGTGTATTTTCGAATTTTTCTGCAAATTCCCTTAACGTTATTCAGGAAACCATGAGGTTTGCGCGAGAACTGTTTGTGAATTCGTGATCTTCGAACACGTTTTGTATAAAATCGTCAATTTTCAGCATAAAAATTTTCATCAAAATTTCCGAAAAATTTTCATCGATTTGGTTAGAAAAAAAAATCGGAAAAAAATTTTTTTTCTCCGATTTCGATGATAATGAGGTTCTCGACAAATAAATGTCGTAGAATCAGAATTTTCAATCAGTTCTTCTATAAAACATATAGTTTGGAAAATAGTTTTCATTTCGTGTATTTTCGAATTTTTCTGCAAATTCCCTTAACGTTATTCAGGAAACCATGAGGTTTGCGCGAGAACTGTTTGTGAATTCGTGATCTTCGAACACGATTTTGTATAAAATCGTCAATTTTCAGCATAAAAATTTTCATCAAAATTTCCGAAAAATTTTCATCGATTTGGTTAGAAAAAAAATCGGAAAAAAATTTTTTTCTCCGATTTCGATGATAATTGAGGTTCTCGACAAATAAATGTCGTAGAATCAGAATTTTCAATCAGTTTTTCTATAAAACATATAGTTTGGAAAATAGTTTTCATTTCGTGTATTTTCGAATTTTTCTGCGAATTCCTCAACGTTATTCAGGAAACCATGAGGTTTGCGCGAGAACTGTTTGTGAATTCGTGATCTTCGTACATGATTTTGTATAAAATCGTCAATTTTCAGCATAAAAATTTTCATCAAAATTTCCGAAAAATTTTCATCGATTTGGTTAGAAAAAAAAATCGGAAAAAAATTTTTTTCCTCCGATTTCGATGATAATTGAGTTTCTCGACAAATAAATGTCGTAGAATCAGAATTTTCAATCAGTTTTTCTATAAAACAGATAGTTTGGAAAATAGTTTTCATTTCGTGTATTTTCGAATTTTTCTGCATATTCCCTTAACGTTATTCAGGAAACCATGAGGTTTGCGCGAGAACTGTTTGTGAATTCGTGATCTTCGGACACGATTTTGTATAAAAACGTCAATTTTCAGCATAAAAATTTACATCAAAATTTCCGAAAAATTTTCGTCGATTTGGTTAGAAAAAAAAATCGGAAAAAAATTTTTTTCCTCCGATTTCGATGATAATTGAGTTTCTCGACAAATAAATGTCGTAGAATCAGAATTTTCAATCAGTTTTTCTATAAAACATATAGTTTGGAAAATAGTTTTCATTTCGTGTATTTTCGAATTTTTCTGCGAATTCCCTCAACGTTATTCAGGAAACCATGAGGTTTGCGCGAGAACTGTTTGTGAATTCGTGATCTTCGGACACGATTTTGTATAAAAGCGTCAATTTTCAGCATAAAAATTTTCATCAAAATTTCCGAAAAATTTTCATCGATTTGGTTAGAAAAAAAAAATCGGAAAAAAATTTTTTTTCCTCCGATTTCGATGATAATTGAGTTTCTCGACAAATAAATGTCGTAGAATCAGAATTTTCAATCAGTTTTTCTATAAAACATATAGTTTGGAAAATAGTTTTCATTTCGTGTATTTTCGAATTTTTCTGCAAATTCCCTTAACGTTATTCAGGAAACCATGAGGTTTGCGCGAGAACTGTTTGTGAATTCGTGATCTTCGAACACGATTTTGTATAAAAACGTCAATTTTCAGCATAAAAATTTTCATCAAAATTTCCGAAAAATTTTCATCGATTTGGTTAGAAAAAAAAATCGGAAAAAAATTTTTTCTCCGATTTCGATGATAATTGGGTTTCTCGACAAATAAATGTCGTAGAATCAGAATTTTCAATCAGTTTTTCTATAAAACATATAGTTTGGAAAATAGTTTTCATTTCGTGTATTTTCGAATTTTTCTGCAAATTCCCTTAACGTTATTCAGAAAACCATGAGGTTTGCGCGAGAACTGTTTGTGAATTCGTGATCTTCGAACACGATTTTGTATAAAAACGTCAATTTTCAGCATAAAAATTTTCATCAAAATTTCCGAAAAATTTTCATCGATTTGGTTAGAAAAAAAAATCGGAAAAAAATTTTTTCCTCCGATTTCGATGATAATTGAGTTTCTCGACAAATAAATGTCGTAGAATCAGAATTTTCAATCAGTTTTTCTATAAAACATATAGTTTGGAAAATAGTTTTCATTTCGTGTATTTTCGAATTTTTCTGCAAATTCCCTTAACGTTATTCAGGAAACCATGAGGTTTGCGCGAGAACTGTTTGTGAATTCGTGATCTTCGAACACGATTTTGTATAAAAACGTCAATTTTCAGCATAAAAATTTTCATCAAAATTTCCGAAAAATTTTCATCGATTTGGTTAGAAAAAAAAATCTGAAAAAAATTTTTTTCCTCCGATTTCGATGATAATTGGGGTTCTCGACAAATAAATGTCGTAGAATCAGAATTTTCAATCAGTTTTTCTATAAAACATATAGTTTGGAAAATAGTTTTCATTTCGTGTATTTTCGAATTTTTCTGCAAATTCCCTTAACGTTATTCAGAAAACCATGAGGTTTGCGCGAGAACTGTTTGTGAATTCGTGATCTTCGAACACGATTTTCTATAAAAACGTCAATTTTCAGCATAAAAATTTTCATCAAAATTTCCGAAAAATTTTCATCGATTTGGTTGAAAAAAAAATCGGAAAAAAATTTTTTTTCTCCGATTTCGATGATAATTGGGGTTCTCGACAAATAAATGTCGTAGAATCAGAATTTTCAATCAGTTTTTCTACAAAACATATAGTTTGGAAAATAGTTTTGTTCATTTCGTGTATACTCGAATTTTTCTAAGCAAATTCCCTCAACGTTATTCAGGAAACCATGAGGTTTGCGCGAGAACTGTTTGTGAATTCGTGATCTTCGGACACGATTTTGTATAAAACGTCAATTTTCAGCATAAAAATTTTCATCAAAATTTCCGAAAAATTTTCATCGATTTGGTTAGAAAAAAAAACGGAAAAAAATTTTTTCCTCCGATTTCGATGATAATTGAGTTTCTCGACAAATAAATGTCGTAGAATCAGAATTTTCAATCAGTTTTTCTATAAAACAGATAGTTTGGAAAATAGTTTTCATTTCGTGTATTCTCGAATTTTTCTGCGAATTCCCTCAACGTTATTCAGGAAATCATGAGGTTTGCGCGAGAACTGTTTGTGAATTCGTGATCTTCGGACACGATTTTGTATAAAACGTCAATTTTCAGCATAAAAATTTTCATCAAAATTTCCGAAAAATTTTCATCGATTTGGTTAGAAAAAAAAATCGGAAAAAAATTTTTTCTCCGATTTCGATGATAATTGAGTTTCTCGACAAATAAATGTCGTAGAATCAGAACTTTCAATCAGTTTTTCTATAAAACAGATAGTTTGGAAAATAGTTTTCATTTCGTGTATTTTCGAATTTTTCTGCGAATTCCCTCAACGTTATTCAGGAAACCATGAGGTTTGCGCGAGAACTGTTTGTGAATTCGTGATCTTCGGACACGATTTTGTATAAAAACGTCAATTTTCAGCATAAAAATTTTCATCAAAATTTCCGAAAAATTTTCATCGATTTGGTTAGAAAAAAAATCGGAAAAAAATTTTTTTCTCCGATTTCGATGATAATTGGGGTTCTCGACAAATAAATGTCGTAGAATCAGAATTTTCAATCAGTTTTTCTATAAAACATATAGTTTGGAAAATAGTTTTCATTTCGTGTATTTTCGAATTTTTCTGCAAATTCCCTTTACGTTATTCAGAAAACCATGAGGTTTGCGCGAGAACTGTTTGTGAATTCGTGATCTTCGAACACGATTTTTCTATAAAAACGTCAATTTTCAGCATAAAAATTTTCATCAAAATTTCCGAAAAATTTTCATCGATTTGGTAGAAAAAAAAATCGGAAAAAAATTTTTTTTTCTCCGATTTCGATGATAATTGGGGTTCTCGACAAATAAATGTCGTAGAATCAGAATTTTCAATCAGTTTTTCTATAAAACATATAGTTTGGAAAATAGTTTTCATTTCGTGTATTTTCGAATTTTTCTGCGAATTCCTCAACGTTATTCAGGAAACCATGAGGTTTGCGCGAGAACTGTTTGTGAATTCGTGATCTTCGGACACGATTTTGTATAAAAACGTCAATTTTCAGCATAAAAATTTTCATCAAAATTTACGAAAAATTTTCATCGATTTGGTTAGAAAAAAAAATCGGAAAAAAATTTTTTCCTCCGATTTCGATGATAATTGAGTTTCTCGACAAATAAATGTCGTAGAATCAGAATTTTCAATCAGTTTTTCTATAAAACATATAGTTTGGAAAATAGTTTTCATTTCGTGTATTTTCGAATTTTTCTGCAAATTCCCTTAACGTTATTCAGGAAACCATGAGGTTTGCGCGAGAACTGTTTGTGAATTCGTGATCTTCGGACACGATTTTGTATAAAAGCGTCAATTTTCAGCATAAAAATTTTCATCAAAATTTCCGAAAAATTTTCATCGATTTGGTTAGAAAAAAAATCGGAAAAAAATTTTTTCCTCCGATTTCGATGATAATTGAGTTTCTCGACAAATAAATGTCGTAGAATCAGAATTTTCAATCAGTTTTTCTATAAAACATATAGTTTGGAAAATAGTTTTCATTTCGTGTATTTTCGAATTTTTCTGCAAATTCCCTTAACGTTATTCAGGAAACCATGAGGTTTGCGCGAGAACTGTTTGTGAATTCGTGATCTTCGAACACGATTTTGTATAAAAACGTCAATTTTCAGCATAAAAATTTTCATCAAAATTTCCGAAAAATTTTCATCGATTTGGTTAGAAAAAAAAATCGGAAAAAAATTTTTTTCTCCGATTTCGATGATAATTGGGGTTCTCGACAAATAAATGTCGTAGAATCAGAATTTTCAATCAGTTTTTCTATAAAACATATAGTTTGGAAAATAGTTTTCATTTCGTGTATTTTCGAATTTTTCTGCAAATTCCCTTAACGTTGTTCAGAAAACCATGAGGTTTGCGCGAGAAGTGTTTGTGAATTCGTGATCTTCGAACACGATTTTGTATAAAAACGTCAATTTTCAGCATAAAAATTTTCATCAAAATTTCCGAAAAATTTTCATCGATTTGGTTAGAAAAAAAATCGGAAAAAATTTTTTTCTCCGATTTCGATGATAATTGAGGTTCTCGACAAATAAATGTCGTAGAATCAGAATTTTCAATCAGTTTTTCTATAAAACATATAGTTTGGAAAATAGTTTTCATTTCGTGTATTTTCGAATTTTTCTGCAATTCCCTCAACGTTATTCAGGAAACCATGAGGTTTGCGCGAGAACTGTTTGTGAATTCGTGATCTTCGGACACGATTTTGTATAAAAACGTCAATTTTCAGCATAAAAATTTTCATCAAAATTTCCGAAAAATTTTCATCGATTTGGTTAGAAAAAAAAATCGGAAAAAAATTTTTTCCTCCGATTTCGATGATAATTGAGTTTCTCGACAAATAAATGTCGTAGAATCAGAATTTTCAATCAGTTTTTCTATAAAACATATAGTTTGGAAAATAGTTTTCATTTCGTGTATTTTCGAATTTTTCTGCAAATTCCCTTAACGTTATTCAGGAAACCATGAGGTTTGCGCGAGAACTGTTTGTGAATTCGTGATCTTCGGACACGATTTTGTATAAAAACGTCAATTTTCAGCATAAAAATTTTCATCAAAATTTCCGAAAAATTTTCATCGATTTGGTTAGAAAAAAAATCGGAAAAAAATTTTTTTCTCCGATTTCGATGATAATTGAGTTTCTCGACAAATAAATGTCGTAGAATCAGAATTTTCAATCAGTTTTTCTATAAAACATATAGTTTGGAAAATAGTTTTCATTTCGTGTATTTTCGAATTTTTCTGCAAATTCCCTTAACGTTATTCAGGAAACCATGAGGTTTGCGCGAGAACTGTTTGTGAATTCGTGATCTTCGGACACGATTTTGTATAAAAGCGTCAATTTTCAGCATAAAAATTTTCATCAAAATTTCCGAAAAATTTTCATCGATTTGGTTAGAAAAAAAAATCGGAAAAAAATTTTTTCCTCCGATTTCGATGATAATTGAGTTTCTCGACAAATAAATGTCGTAGAATCAGAATTTTCAATCAGTTTTTCTATAAAACATATAGTTTGGAAAATAGTTTTCATTTCGTGTATTTTCGAATTTTTCTGCAAATTCCCTTAACGTTATTCAGGAAACCATGAGGTTTGCGCGAGAACTGTTTGTGAATTCGTGATCTTCGGACACGATTTTGTATAAAAACGTCAATTTTCAGCATAAAAATTTTCATCAAAATTTCCGAAAAATTTTCATCGATTTGGTTAGAAAAAAAATCGGAAAAAAATTTTTTCTCCGATTTCGATGATAATTGAGTTTCTCGACAAATAAATGTCGTAGAATCAGAATTTTCAATCAGTTTTTCTATAAAACATATAGTTTGGAAAATAGTTTTCATTTCGTGTATTTTCGAATTTTTCTGCAAATTCCCTTAACGTTATTCAGGAAACCATGAGGTTTGCGCGAGAACTGTTTGTGAATTCGTGATCTTCGGACACGATTTTGTATAAAAACGTCAATTTTCAGCATAAAAATTTTCATCAAAATTTCCGAAAAATTTTCATCGATTTGGTTAGAAAAAAAAATCGGAAAAAATTTTTTTTCTCCGATTTCGATGATAATTGGGGTTCTCGACAAATAAATGTCGTAGAATCAGAATTTTCAATCAGTTTTTCTACAAAACATATAGTTTGGAAAATAGTTTTCATTTCGTGTATTTTCGAATTTTTCTGCGAATTCCCTCAACGTTATTCAGGAAACCATGAGGTTTGCGCGAGAACTGTTTGTGAATTCGTGATCTTCGGACACGATTTTGTATAAAAGCGTCAATTTTCAGCATAAAAATTTTCATCAAAATTTCCGAAAAATTTTCATCGATTTGGTTAGAAAAAAAATCGGAAAAAAATTTTTTCCTCCGATTTCGATGATAATTGAGTTTCTCGACAAATAAATGTCGTAGAATCAGAATTTTCAATCAGTTTTTCTATAAAACATATAGTTTGGAAAATAGTTTTCATTTCGTGTATTTTCGAATTTTTCTGCAAATTCCCTTAACGTTATTCAGGAAACCATGAGGTTTGCGCGAGAACTGTTTGTGAATTCGTGATCTTCGGACACGATTTTGTATAAAAACGTCAATTTTCAGCATAAAAATTTTCATCAAAATTTCCGAAAAATTTTCATCGATTTGGTTAGAAAAAAAAATCGGAAAAAAATTTTTTCCTCCGATTTCGATGATAATTGAGTTTCTCGACAAATAAATGTCGTAGAATCAGAATTTTCAATCAGTTTTTCTATAAAACATATAGTTTGGAAAATAGTTTTCATTTCGTGTATTTTCGAATTTTTCTGCAAATTCCCTTAACGTTATTCAGGAAACCATGAGGTTTGCGCGAGAACTGTTTGTGAATTCGTGATCTTCGGACACGATTTTGTATAAAAACGTCAATTTTCAGCATAAAAATTTTCATCAAAATTTCCGAAAAATTTTCATCGATTTGGTTAGAAAAAAAAATCGGAAAAAAATTTTTTTCTCCGATTTCGATGATAATTGAGTTTCTCGACAAATAAATGTCGTAGAATCAGAATTTTCAATCAGTTTTTCTATAAAACATATAGTTTGGAAAATAGTTTTCATTTCGTGTATTCTCGAATTTTTCTGCGAATTCCCTCAACGTTATTCAGGAAACCATGAGGTTTGCGCGAGAACTGTTTGTGAATTCGTGATCTTCGTACATAATTTTGTATAAAAGCGTCAATTTTCAGCATAAAAATTTTCATCAAAATTTCCGAAAATTTTTCATCGATTTGGTTAGAAAAAAAAATCGGAAAAAATTTTTTTTCCTCTGATTTCGATGATAATTGAGTTTCTCGACAAATAAATGTCGTAGAATCAGAATTTTCAATCAGTTTTTCTATAAAACATATAGTTTGGAAAATAGTTTTCATTTCGTGTATTTTCGAATTTTTCTGCAAATTCCCTTAACGTTATTCAGGAAACCATGAGGTTTGCGCGAGAACTGTTTGTGAATTCGTGATCTTCGAACACGATTTTGTATAAAAACGTCAATTTTCAGCATAAAAATTTTCATCAAAATTTCCGAAAAATTTTCATCGATTTGGTTAGAAAAAAAATCGGAAAAAATTTTTTTTCTCCGATTTCGATGATAATTGAGTTTCTCGACAAATAAATGTCGTAGAATCAGAATTTTCAATCAGTTTTTCTATAAAACAGATAGTTTGGAAAATAGTTTTCATTTCGTGTATTTTCGAATTTTTCTGCATATTCCCTTAACGTTATTCAGGAAACCATGAGGTTTGCGCGAGAACTGTTTGTGAATTCGTGATCTTCGGACACGATTTTGTATAAAAACGTCAATTTTCAGCATAAAAATTTACATCAAAATTTCCGAAAAATTTTCATCGATTTGGTTAGAAAAAAAAATCGGAAAAAATTTTTTTCCTCCGATTTCGATGATAATTGAGTTTCTCGACAAATAAATGTCGTAGAATCAGAATTTTCAATCAGTTTTTCTATAAAACATATAGTTTGGAAAATAGTTTTCATTTCGTGTATTTTCGAATTTTTCTGCAAATTCCTTCAACGTTATTCAGGAAACCATGAGGTTTGCGCGAGAACTGTTTGTGAATTCGTGATCTTCGGACACGATTTTGTATAAAAACGTCAATTTTCAGCATAAAAATTTTCATCAAAATTTCCGAAAAATTTTCATCGATTTGGTTAGAAAAAAAAATCGGAAAAAAATTTTTTTTCCTCCGATTTCGATGATAATTGAGTTTCTCGACAAATAAATGTCGTAGAATCAGAATTTTCAATCAGTTTTTCTATAAAACAGATAGTTTGGAAAATAGTTTTCATTTCGTGTATTTTCGAATTTTTCTGCAAATTCCCTTAACGTTATTCAGGAAACCATGAGGTTTGCGCGAGAACTGTTTGTGAATTCGTGATCTTCGAACACGATTTTGTATAAAAACGTCAATTTTCAGCATAAAAATTTTCATCAAAATTTCCGAAAAATTTTCATCGATTTGGTTAGAAAAAAAAATCGGAAAAAAATTTTTTTCCTCCGATTTCGATGATAATTGAGTTTCTCGACAAATAAATGTCGTAGAATCAGAATTTTCAATCAGTTTTTCTATAAAACATATAGTTTGGAAAATAGTTTTCATTTCGTGTATTTTCGAATTTTTCTGCAAATTCCCTTAACGTTATTCAGGAAACCATGAGGTTTGCGCGAGAACTGTTTGTGAATTCGTGATCTTCGAACACGATTTTGTATAAAAACGTCAATTTTCAGCATAAAAATTTTCATCAAAATTTCCGAAAAATTTTCATCGATTTGGTTAGAAAAAAAAATCGGAAAAAAATTTTTTTCCTCCGATTTCGATGATAATTGAGTTTCTCGACAAATAAATGTCGTAGAATCAGAATTTTCAATCAGTTTTTCTATAAAACATATAGTTTGGAAAATAGTTTTCATTTCGTGTATTTTCGAATTTTTCTGCAAATTCCCTTAACGTTATTCAGGAAACCATGAGGTTTGCGCGAGAACTGTTTGTGAATTCGTGATCTTCGGACACGATTTTGTATAAAAACGTCAATTTTCAGCATAAAAATTTTCATCAAAATTTCCGAAAAATTTTCATCGATTTGGTTAGAAAAAAAATCGGAAAAAAATTTTTTTCTCCGATTTCGATGATAATTGGGGTTCTCGACAAATAAATGTCGTAGAATCAGAATTTTCAATCAGTTTTTCTACAAAACATATAGTTTGGAAAATAGTTTTCATTTCGTGTATTCTCGAATTTTTCTGCGAATTCCCTCAACGTTATTCAGGAAACCATGAGGTTTGCGCGAGAACTGTTTGTGAATTCGTGATCTTCGGACACGATTTTGTATAAAAGCGTCAATTTTCAGCATAAAAATTTTCATCAAAATTTCCGAAAAATTTTCATCGATTTGGTTAGAAAGAAAATCGGAAAAAATTTTTTTCCTCCGATTTCGATGATAATTGAGTTTCTCGACAAATAAATGTCGTAGAATCAGAATTTTCAATCAGTTTTTCTATAAAACATATAGTTTGGAAAATAGTTTTCATTTCGTGTATTTTCGAATTTTTCTGCAAATTCCCTTAACGTTATTCAGGAAACCATGAGGTTTGCGCGAGAACTGTTTGTGAATTCGTGATCTTCGAACACGATTTTGTATAAAAACGTCAATTTTCAGCATAAAAATTTTCATCAAAATTTCCGAAAAATTTTCATCGATTTGGTTGGAAAAAAAAATCGGAAAAAAATTTTTTTCTCCGATTTCGATGATAATTGGGGTTCTCGACAAATAAATGTCGTAGAATCAGAATTTTCAATCAGTTTTTCTATAAAACAGATAGTTTGGAAAATAGTTTTCATTTCGTGTATTTTCGAATTTTTCTGCATATTCCCTTAACGTTATTCAGGAAACCATGAGGTTTGCGCGAGAACTGTTTGTGAATTCGTGATCTTCGGACACGATTTTGTATAAAAACGTCAATTTTCAGCATAAAAATTTACATCAAAATTTCCGAAAAATTTTCATCGATTTGGTTAGAAAAAAAAATCGGAAAAAATTTTTTTTCCTCCGATTTCGATGATAATTGAGTTTCTCGACAAATAAATGTCGTAGAATCAGAATTTTAATCAGTTTTTCTATAAAACATATAGTTTGGAAAATAGTTTTCATTTCGTGTATTTTCGAATTTTTCTGCAAATTCCCTCAACGTTATTCAGGAAACCATGAGGTTTGCGCGAGAACTGTTTGTGAATTCGTGATCTTCGGACACGATTTTGTATAAAAACGTCAATTTTCAGCATAAAAATTTTCATCAAAATTTCCGAAAAATTTTCATCGATTTGGTTAGAAAAAAAAATCGGAAAAAAATTTTTTTTCTCCGATTTCGATGATAATTGGGGTTCTCGACAAATAAATGTCGTAGAATCAGAATTTTCAATCAGTTTTTCTACAAAACATATAGTTTGGAAAATAGTTTTCATTTCGTGTATTCTCGAATTTTTCTGCGAATTCCCTCAACGTTATTCAGGAAACCATGAGGTTTGCGCGAGAACTGTTTGTGAATTCGTGATCTTCGTACACGATTTTGTATAAAAGCGTCAATTTTCAGCATAAAAATTTTCATCAAAATTTCCGAAAAATTTTCATCGATTTGGTTAGAAAAAAAATCGGAAAAAATTTTTTTCCTCCGATTTCGATGATAATTGAGTTTCTCGACAAATAAATGTCGTAGAATCAGAATTTTCAATCAGTTTTTCTATAAAACAGATAGTTTGGAAAATAGTTTTCATTTCGTGTATTTTCGAATTTTTCTGCATATTCCCTTAACGTTATTCAGGAAACCATGAGGTTTGCGCGAGAACTGTTTGTGAATTCGTGATCTTCGGACACGATTTTGTATAAAAACGTCAATTTTCAGCATAAAAATTTTCATCAAAATTTCCGAAAAATTTTCATCGATTTGGTTAGAAAAAAAAATCGGAAAAAAATTTTTTTCTCCGATTTCGATGATAATTGGGGTTCTCGACAAATAAATGTCGTAGAATCAGAATTTTCAATCAGTTTTTCTACAAAACATATAGTTTGGAAAATAGTTTTCATTTCGTGTATTCTCGAATTTTTCTGCGAATTCCCTCAACGTTATTCAGGAAACCATGAGGTTTGCGCGAGAACTGTTTGTGAATTCGTGATCTTCGGACACGATTTTGTATAAAAGCGTCAATTTTCAGCATAAAAATTTTCATCAAAATTTCCGAAAAATTTTCATCGATTTGGTTAGAAAAAAAAATCGGAAAAAAATTTTTTTTCCTCCGATTTCGATGATAATTGAGTTTCTCGACAAATAAATGTCGTAGAATCAGAATTTTCAATCAGTTTTTCTATAAAACATATAGTTTGGAAAATAGTTTTCATTTCGTGTATTTTCGAATTTTTCTGCAAATTCCCTTAACGTTATTCAGGAAACCATGAGGTTTGCGCGAGAACTGTTTGTGAATTCGTGATCTTCGAACACGGTTTTGTATAAAATCGTCAATTTTCAGCATAAAAATTTTCATCAAAATTTCCGAAAAATTTTCATCTATTTGGTTAGAAAAAAAAATCGGAAAAAAATTTTTTTTCTCCGATTTCGATGATAATGAGGTTCTCGACAAATAAATGTCGTAGAATCAGAATTTTCAATCAGTTTTTCTATAAAACAGATAGTTTGGAAAATAGTTTTCATTTCGTGTATTTTCGAATTTTTCTGCATATTCCCTTAACGTTATTCAGGAAACCTTGAGGTTTGCGTGAGAACTGTTTGTGAATTCGTGATCTTCGGACACGATTTTGTATAAAAACGTCAATTTTCAGCATAAAAATTTACATCAACATTTCCGAAAAATTTTAATCGATTTGGTTAGAAAAAAAAATCGGAAAAAATTTTTTTTCCGCCGATTTCGATGATAATTTAGTTTCTCGACAAATAAATGTCGTAGAATCAGAATTTTCAATCAGTTCTTCTATAAAACATATAGTTTGGAAAATAGTTTTCATTTCGTGTATTTTCGAATTTTTCTGCGAATTCAGTCAACGTTATTCAGGAAACCATGAGGTTTGCGCGAGAACTGTTTGTGAATTCGTGATCTTCGACACACGATTTTGTATAAAACGTCAATTTTCAGCATAAAAATTTTCATCAAAATTTCCGAAAAATTTTCATCGATTTGGTTAGAAAAAAAAATCGGAAAAAAATTTTTTTTCTCCGATTTCGATGATAATTGGGGTTCTCGACAAATAAATGTCGTAGAATCAGAATTTTCAATCAGTTTTTCTACAAAACATATAGTTTGGAAAATAGTTTTCATTTCGTGTATTCTCGAATTTTTCTGCGAATTCCCTCAACGTTATTCAGGAAACCATGAGGTTTGCGCGAGAACTGTTTGTGAATTCGTGATCTTCGTACATGATTTCGTATAAAATCGTCAATTTTCAGCATAAAAATTTTCATCAAAATTTCCGAAAAATTTTCATCGATTTGGTTAGAAAAAGAAATCGGAAAAAATTTTTTTCCTCCGATTTCGATGATAATTGAGTTTCTCGACAAATAAATGTCGTAGAATCAGAATTTTCAATCAGTTTTTCTATAAAACAGATAGTTTGGAAAATAGTTTTCATTTCGTGTATTTTCGAATTTTTCTGCATATTCCCTTAACGTTATTCAGGAAACCATGAGGTTTGCGCGAGAACTGTTTGTGAATTCGTGATCTTCGGACACGATTTTGTATAAAAACGTCAATTTTCAGCATAAAAATTTACATCAAAATTTCCGAAAAATTTTCATCGATTTGGTTAGAAAAAAAAATCGGAAAAAAATTTTTTCCTCCGATTTCGATGATAATTGAGTTTCTCGACAAATAAATGTCGTAGAATCAGAATTTTCAATCAGTTTTTCTATAAAACATATAGTTTGGAAAATAGTTTTCATTTCGTGTATTTTCGAATTTTTCTGCGAATTCCCTCAACGTTATTCAGGAAACCATGAGGTTTGCGCGAGAACTGTTTGTGAATTCGAGATCTTCGGACACGATTTTGTATAAAAGCGTCAATTTTCAGCATAAAAATTTTCATCAAAATTTCCGAAAAATTTTCATCGATTTGGTTAGAAAAAAAATCGGAAAAAATTTTTTCCTCCGATTTCGATGATAATTGAGTTTCTCGACAAATAAATGTCGTAGAATCAGAATTTTCAATCAGTTTTTCTATAAAACATATAGTTTGGAAAATAGTTTTCATTTCGTGTATTTTCGAATTTTTCTGCAAATTCCCTTAACGTTATTCAGGAAACCATGAGGTTTGCGCGAGAACTGTTTGTGAATTCGTGATCTTCGACACGATTTTGTATAAAAACGTCAATTTTCAGCATAAAAATTTTCATCAAAATTTCCGAAAAATTTTCATCGATTTGGTTAGAAAAAAAATCGGAAAAAATTTTTTTTCTCGATTTCGATGATAATTGGGGTTCTCGACAAATAAATGTCGTAGAATCAGAATTTTCAATCAGTTTTTCTATAAAACATATAGTTTGGAAAATAGTTTTCATTTCGTGTATTTTCGAATTTTTCTGCAAATTCCCTTAACGTTATTCAGAAAACCATGAGGTTTGCGCGAGAACTGTTTGTGAATTCGTGATCTTCGGACACGATTTTGTATAAAAACGTCAATTTTCAGCATAAAAATTTTCATCAAAATTTCCGAAAAATTTTCATCGATTTGGTTAGAAAAAAAAATCGGAAAAAATTTTTTTCCTCCGATTTCGATGATAATTGAGTTTCTCGACAAATAAATGTCGTAGAATCAGAATTTTCAATCAGTTTTTCTATAAAACATATAGTTTGGAAAATAGTTTTCATTTCGTGTATTTCGAATTTTTCTGCGAATTCCCTCAACGTTATTCAGGAAACCATGAGGTTTGCGCGAGAACTGTTTGTGAATTCGTGATCTTCGGACACGATTTTGTATAAAAAGCGTCAATTTTCAGCATAAAAATTTTCATCAAAATTTCCGAAAAATTTTCATCGATTTGGTTAGAAAAAAAAATCGGAAAAAAATTTTTTCTCCGATTTCGATGATAATTGGGGTTATCGACAAATAAATGTCGTAGAATCAGAATTTTCAATCAGTTTTTCTACAAAACATATAGTTTGGAAAATAGTTTTCATTTCGTGTATTCTCGAATTTTTCTGCGAATTCCCTCAACGTTATTCAGGAAACCATGAGGTTTGCGCGAGAACTGTTTGTGAATTCGTGATCTTCGGACACGATTTTGTATAAAAGCGTCAATTTTCAGCATAAAAATTTTCATCAAAATTTCCGAAAAATTTTCATCGATTTGGTTAGAAAAAAAAATCGGAAAAAAAATTTTTTCCTCCGATTTCGATGATAATTGAGTTTCTCGACAAATAAATGTCGTAGAATCAGAATTTTCAATCAGTTTTTCTATAAAACAGATAGTTTGGAAAATAGTTTTCATTTCGTGTATTTTCGAATTTTTCTGCATATTCCCTTAACGTTATTCAGGAAACCATGAGGTTTGCGCGAGAACTGTTTGTGAATTCGTGATCTTCGGACACGATTTTGTATAAAAACGTCAATTTTCAGCATAAAAATTTTCATCAAAATTTCCGAAAAATTTTCATCGATTTGGTTAGAAAAAAAATCGGAAAAAATTTTTTCCTCCGATTTCGATGATAATTGAGTTTCTCGACAAATAAATGTCGTAGAATCAGAATTTTCAATCAGTTTTTTTATAAAACATAGTTTGGAAAATAGTTTTCATTTCGCGTATTTTCGAATTTTTCTTCAAATTCCCTTAACGTTATTCAGGAAACCATGAGGTTTGCGCGAGAACTGTTTGTGAATTCGTGATCTTCGGACACGATTTTGTATAAAAACGTCAATTTTCAGCATAAAAATTTACATCAAAATTTCCGAAAAATTTTCATCGATTTGGTTAGAAAAAAAAATCGGAAAAAATTTTTTTTCCTCTGATTTCGATGATAATTGAATTTCTCGACAAATGAATGTAGTAGAATCAGAATTTTCAATCAGTTTTTCTATAAAACAGATAGTTTGGAAAATAGTTTTCATTTCGTGTATTTTCGAATTTTTCTGCAAATTCCCTTAACGTTATTCAGGAAACCATGAGGTTTGCGCGAGAACTGTTTGTGAATTCGTGATCTTCGAACACGGTTTTGTATAAAATCGTCAATTTTCAGCATAAAAATTTTCATCAAAATTTCCGAAAAATTTTCATCTATTTGGTTAGAAAAAAAAATCGGAAAAAAATTTTTTTTCTCCGATTTCGATGATAATGAGGTTCTCGACAAATAAATGTCGTAGAATCAGAATTTTCAATCAGTTTTTCTATAAAACAGATAGTTTGGAAAATAGTTTTCATTTCGTGTATTTTCGAATTTTTCTGCATATTCCCTTAACGTTATTCAGGAAACCTTGAGGTTTGCGTGAGAACTGTTTGTGAATTCGTGATCTTCGGACACGATTTTGTATAAAAACGTCAATTTTCAGCATAAAAATTTACATCAACATTTCCGAAAAATTTTAATCGATTTGGTTAGAAAAAAAAATCGGAAAAAATTTTTTTCCGCCGATTTCGATGATAATTTAGTTTCTCGACAAATAAATGTCGTAGAATCAGAATTTTCAATCAGTTCTTCTATAAAACATATAGTTTGGAAAATAGTTTTCATTTCGTGTATTTTCGAATTTTTCTGCGAATTCAGTCAACGTTATTCAGGAAACCATGAGGTTTGCGCGAGAACTGTTTGTGAATTCGTGATCTTCGGACACGATTTTGTATAAAAGCGTCAATTTTCAGCATAAAAATTTTCATCGAAATTTCCGAAAAATTTTCATCGATTTGGTTAGAAAAAAAAATCGGAAAAAAATTTTTTTTCTCCGATTTCGATGATAATTGGGGTTCTCGACAAATAAATGTCGTAGAATCAGAATTTTCAATCAGTTTTTCTACAAAACATATAGTTTGGAAAATAGTTTTCATTTCGTGTATTCTCGAATTTTTCTGCGAATTCCCTCAACGTTATTCAGGAAACCATGAGGTTTGCGCGAGAACTGTTTGTGAATTCGTGATCTTCGTACATGATTTCGTATAAAATCGTCAATTTTCAGCATAAAAATTTTCATCAAAATTTCCGAAAAATTTTCATCGATTTGGTTAGAAAAAAAAATCGGAAAAAATTTTTTTCCTCCGATTTCGATGATAATTGAGTTTCTCGACAAATAAATGTCGTAGAATCAGAATTTTCAATCAGTTTTTCTATAAAACAGATAGTTTGGAAAATAGTTTTCATTTCGTGTATTTTCGAATTTTTCTGCATATTCCCTTAACGTTATTCAGGAAACCATGAGGTTTGCGCGAGAACTGTTTGTGAATTCGTGATCTTCGGACACGATTTTGTATAAAAACGTCAATTTTCAGCATAAAAATTTACATCAAAATTTCCGAAAAATTTTCGTCGATTTGGTTAGAAAAAAAAATCGGAAAAAAATTTTTTTCCTCCGATTTCGATGATAATTGAGTTTCTCGACAAATAAATGTCGTAGAATCAGAATTTTCAATCAGTTTTTCTATAAAACATATAGTTTGGAAAATAGTTTTCATTTCGTGTATTTTCGAATTTTTCTGCGAATTCCCTCAACGTTATTCAGGAAACCATGAGGTTTGCGCGAGAACTGTTTGTGAATTCGAGATCTTCGGACACGATTTTGTATAAAAGCGTCAATTTTCAGCATAAAAATTTTCATCAAAATTTCCGAAAAATTTTCATCGATTTGGTTAGAAAAAAAATCGGAAAAAAATTTTTTTCCTCCGATTTCGATGATAATTGAGTTTCTCGACAAATAAATGTCGTAGAATCAGAATTTTCAATCAGTTTTTCTATAAAACATATAGTTTGGAAAATAGTTTTCATTTCGTGTATTTTCCAATTTTTCTGCAAATTCCCTTAACGTTATTCAGGAAACCATGAGGTTTGCGCGAGAACTGTTTGTGAATTCGTGATCTTCGAACACGATTTTGTATAAAAACGTCAATTTTCAGCATAAAAATTTTCATCAAAATTTCCGAAAAATTTTCATCGATTTGGTTAGAAAAAAAAATCGGAAAAAAATTTTTTTTCTCTGATTTCGATGATAATTGGGGTTCTCGACAAATAAATGTCGTAGAATCAGAATTTTCAATCAGTTTTTCTATAATACATATAGTTTGGAAAATAGATTTCATTTCGTGTATTTTCGAATTTTTCTGCAAATTCCCTTAACGTTATTCAGAAAACCATGAGGTTTGCGCGAGAACTGTTTGTGAATTCGTGATCTTCGGACACGATTTTGTATGAAAGCGTCAATTTTCAGCATAAAAATTTTCATCAAAATTTCCGAAAAATTTTCATCGATTTGGTTAGAAAAAAAAATCGGAAAAAAATTTTTTTCCTCCGATTTCGATGATAATTTAGTTTCTCGACAAATAAATGTCGTAGAATCAGAATTTTCAATCAGTTTTTCTAAAAAACATATAGTTTGGAAAATAGTTCTCATTTCGTGTATTCTCGAATTTTTCTGCGAATTCCCTCAACGTTATTCAGGAAACCATGAGGTTAGCGCGAGAACTGTTTGTGAATTCGTGATCTTCGGACACGATTTTGTATAAAAGCGTCAATTTTCAGCATAAAAATCTTCATCAAAATTTCCGAAAAATTTTCATCGATTTGGTTAGAAAAAAAAAATCGGAAAAAAATTTTTTTTCTCCAATTTCGATGATAATTGGGGTTCTCGACATATAAATGTCGTAGAATCAGAATTTTCAATCAGTTTTTCTAAAAAACATATAGTTTGGAAAATAGTTTTCATTTCGTGTATTCTCGAATTTTTCTGCGAATTCCCTCAACGTTATTCAGGAAACCATGAGGTTTGCGCGAGAACTGTTTGTGAATTCGTGATCTTCGGACACGATTTTGTATAAAAGCGTCAATTTTCAGCATAAAAATTTTCATCAAAATTTCCGAAAAATTTTCATCGATTTGGTTAGAAAAAAAAATCGGAAAAAAATTTTTTCCTCCGATTTCGATGATATTGAGTTTCTCGACAAATAAATGTCGTAGAATCAGAATTTTCAATCAGTTTTTCTATAAAACATAGTTTGGAAAATAGTTTTCATTTCGTGTATTTTCGAATTTTTCTGCAAATTCCCTTAACGTTATTCAGGAAACCATGAGGTTTGCGCGAGAACTGTTTGTGAATTCGTGATCTTCGGACACGATTTTGTATAAAAACGTCAATTTTCAGCATAAAAATTTTCATCAAAATTTCCGAAAAATTTTCATCGATTTGGTTAGAAAAAAAAATCGGAAAAAATTTTTTCCTCCGATTTCGATGATAATTTAGTTTCTCGACAAATAAATGTCGTAGAATCAGAATTTTCAATCAGTTTTTCTATAAAACATATAGTTTGGAAAATAGTTTTCATTTCGTGTATTTTCGAATTTTTCTGCGAATTCCCTCAACGTTATTCAGGAAACCATGAGGTTTGCGCGAGAACTGTTTGTGAATTCGTGATCTTCGGACACGATTTTGTATAAAAGCGTCAATTTTCAGCATAAAAATTTTCATCAAAATTTCCGAAAAATTTTCATCGATTTGGTTAGAAAAAAAAATCGGAAAAAAATTTTTTTCCTCCGATTTCGATGATAATTGAGTTTCTCGACAAATAAATGTCGTAGAATCAGAATTTTCAATCAGTTTTTCTAAAAAACATATAGTTTGGAAAATAGTTCTCATTTCGTGTATTCTCGAATTTTTCTGCGAATTCCCTCAACGTTATTCAGGAAACCATGAGGTTAGCGCGAGAACTGTTTGTGAATTCGTGATCTTCGGACACGATTTTGTATAAAAGCGTCAATTTTCAGCATAAAAATCTTCATCAAAATTTCCGAAAAATTTTCATCGATTTGGTTAGAAAAAAAAATCGGAAAAAAATTTTTCGACACGATTTTGTATAAAAACGTCAATTTTCAGCATAAAAATTTACATCAACATTTCCGAAAAATTTTCATCTATTTGGTTAGAAAAAAAAATCGGAAAAAATTTTTTTTCTCCGATTTCGATGATAATGAGGTTCTCGACAAATAAATGTCGTAGAATCAGAATTTTCAATCAGTTTTTCTATAAAACAGATAGTTTGGAAAATAGTTTTCATTTCGTGTATTTTCGAATTTTTCTGCATATTCCCTTAACGTTATTCAGGAAACCTTGAGGTTTGCGTGAGAACTGTTTGTGAATTCGTGATCTTCGGACACGATTTTGTATAAAAACGTCAATTTTCAGCATAAAAATTTACATCAACATTTCCGAAAAATTTTAATCGATTTGGTTAGAAAAAAAAATCGGAAAAAATTTTTTTCCTCCGATTTCGATGATAATTTAGTTTCTCGACAAATAAATGTCGTAGAATCAGAATTTTCAATCAGTTTTTCTATAAAACATATAGTTTGGAAAATAGTTTTCATTTCGTGTATTTTCGAATTTTTCTGCGAATTCAGTCAACGTTATTCAGGAAACCATGAGGTTTGCGCGAGAACTGTTTGTGAATTCGTGATCTTCGGACACGATTTTGTATAAAAGCGTCAATTTTCAGCATAAAAATTTTCATCGAAATTTCCGAAAAATTTTCATCGATTTGGTTAGAAAAAAAAATCGGAAAAAAATTTTTTTTCTCCGATTTCGATGATAATTGGGGTTCTCGACAAATAAATGTCGTAGAATCAGAATTTTCAATCAGTTTTTCTACAAAACATATAGTTTGGAAAATAGTTTTCATTTCGTGTATTCTCGAATTTTTCTGCGAATTCCCTCAACGTTATTCAGGAAACCATGAGGTTTGCGCGAGAACTGTTTGTGAATTCGTGATCTTCGGACATGATTTTGTATAAAATCGTCAATTTTCAGCATAAAAATTTTCATCAAAATTTCCGAAAAATTTTCATCGATTTGGTTAGAAAAAAAATCGGAAAAAATTTTTTCCTCCGATTTCGATGATAATTGAGTTTCTCGACAAATAAATGTCGTAGAATCAGAATTTTCAATCAGTTTTTCTATAAAACAGATAGTTTGGAAAATAGTTTTCATTTCGTGTATTTTCGAATTTTTCTGCATATTCCCTTAACGTTATTCAGGAAACCATGAGGTTTGCGCGAGAACTGTTTGTGAATTCGTGATCTTCGGACACGATTTTGTATAAAAACGTCAATTTTCAGCATAAAAATTTACATCAAAATTTCCGAAAAATTTTCATCGATTTGGTTAGAAAAAAAAATCGGAAAAAAATTTTTTCCTCCGATTTCGATGATAATTGAGTTTCTCGACAAATAAATGTCGTAGAATCAGAATTTTCAATCAGTTTTTCTATAAAACATATAGTTTGGAAAATAGTTTTCATTTCGTGTATTTTCGAATTTTTCTGCGAATTCCCTCAACGTTATTCAGGAAACCATGAGGTTTGCGCGAGAACTGTTTGTGAATTCGAGATCTTCGGACACGATTTTGTATAAAAGCGTCAATTTTCAGCATAAAATTTTCATCAAAATTTCCGAAAAATTTTCATCGATTTGGTTAGAAAAAAAATCGGAAAAAAATTTTTTCCTCCGATTTCGATGATAATTGAGTTTCTCGACAAATAAATGTCGTAGAATCAGAATTTTCAATCAGTTTTTCTATAAAACATATAGTTTGGAAAATAGTTTTCATTTCGTGTATTTTCCAATTTTTCTGCAAATTCCCTTAACGTTATTCAGGAAACCATGAGGTTTGCGCGAGAACTGTTTGTGAATTCGTGATCTTCGAACACGATTTTGTATAAAAACGTCAATTTTCAGCATAAAAATTTTCATCAAAATTTCCGAAAAATTTTCATCGATTTGGTTAAAAAAAAATCGGAAAAAAAAATTTTTTTCTCCGATTTCGATGATAATTGGGGTTCTCGACAAATAAATGTCGTAGAATCAGAATTTTCAATCAGTTTTTCTATAAAACATATAGTTTGGAAAATAGTTTTCATTTCGTGTATTTTCGAATTTTTCTGCAAATTCCCTTAACGTTATTCAGAAAACCATGAGGTTTGCGCGAGAACTGTTTGTGAATTCGTGATCTTCGGACACGATTTTGTATAAAAACGTCAATTTTCAGCATAAAAATTTTCATCAAAATTTCCGAAAAATTTTCATCGATTTGGTTAGAAAAAAAAATCGGAAAAAAAATTTTTTCCTCCGATTTCGATGATAATTTAGTTTCTCGACAAATAAATGTCGTAGAATCAGAATTTTCAATCAGTTTTTCTATAAAACATATAGTTTGGAAAATAGTTTTCATTTCGTGTATTCTCGAATTTTTCTGCGAATTCCCTCAACGTTATTCAGGAAACCATGAGGTTTGCGCGAGAACTGTTTGTGAATTCGTGATCTTCGGACACGATTTTGTATAAAAGCGTCAATTTTCAGCATAAAAATTTTCATCAAAATTTCCGAAAAATTTTCATCGATTTGGTTAGAAAAAAAAATCGGAAAAAAATTTTTTCCTCCGATTTCGATGATAATTGAGTTTCTCGACAAATAAATGTCGTAGAATCAGAATTTTCAATCAGTTTTTCTATAAAACATATAGTTTGGAAAATAGTTTTCATTTCGTGTATTTTCGAATTTTTCTGCGAATTCCCTCAACGTTATTCAGGAAACCATGAGGTTTGCGCGAGAACTGTTTGTGAATTCGTGATCTTCGGACACGATTTTGTATAAAAGCGTCAATTTTCAGCATAAAAATTTTCATCAAAATTTCCGAAAAATTTTCATCGATTTGGTTAGAAAAAAAAATCGGAAAAAAATTTTTTCCTCCGATTTCGATGATAATTGAGTTTCTCGACAAATAAATGTCGTAGAATCAGAATTTTCAATCAGTTTTTCTATAAAACATATAGTTTGGAAAATAGTTTTCATTTCGTGTATTTTCGAATTTTTCTGCAAATTCCCTTAACGTTATTCAGGAAACCATGAGGTTTGCGCGAGAACTGTTTGTGAATTCGTGATCTTCGGACACGATTTTGTATAAAAACGTCAATTTTCAGCATAAAAATTTTCATCAAAATTTCCGAAAAATTTTCATCGATTTGGTTAGAAAAAAAAATCGGAAAAAATTTTTTTCCTCCGATTTCGATGATAATTGAGTTTCTCGACAAATAAATGTCGTAGAATCAGAATTTTCAATCAGTTTTTCTATAAAACATATAGTTTGGAAAATAGTTTTCATTTCGTGTATTTTCGAATTTTTCTGTAAATTCCTTCAACGTTATTCAGGAAACCATGAAGTTTGCGCGAGAACTGTTTTTGAATTCGTGATCTTCGGACACGATTTTGTATAAAAACGTCAATTTTCAGCATAAAAATTTTCATCGAAATTTCCGAAAAATTTTCATCGATTTGGTTAAAAAAAAAATCGGAAAAAAAAAATTATCTTCTGATTTCTCGACAAATAAATGTCGTAGAATCAGAATTTTCAATCAGTTTTTCTATAAAACATATAGTTTGGAAAATAGTTCTCATTTCGTGTATTCTCGAATTTTTCTGCGAATTCCCTCAACGTTATTCAGGAAACCATGAGGTTAGCGCGAGAACTGTTTGTGAATTCGTGATCTTCGGACACGATTTTGTATAAAAGCGTCAATTTTCAGCATAAAAATCTTCATCAAAATTTCCGAAAAATTTTCATCGATTTGGTTAGAAAAAAAAATCGGAAAAATATTTTTCGACACGATTTTGTATAAAAACGTCAATTTTCAGCATAAAAATTTACATCAACATTTCCGAAAAATTTTAATCGATTTGGTTAGAAAAAAAAATCGGAAAAAATTTTTTTTCCGCCGATTTCGATGATAATTTAGTTTCTCGACAAATAAATGTCGTACAATCAGAATTTTCAATCAGTTCTTATTTTCAAACATTCTATTTTTCAAACATATAGTTTGGAAAATAGTTTTCATTTCGTGTATTTTCGAATTTTTCTGCGAATTCAGTCAACGTTATTCAGGAAACCATGAGGTTTGCGCGAGAACTGTTTGTGAATTCGTGATCTTCGGACACGATTTTGTATAAAAGCGTCAATTTTCAGCATAAAAATTTTCATCGAAATTTCCGAAAAATTTTCATCGATTTGGTTAGAAAAAAAAATCGGAAAAAAATTTTTTTCCTCCGATTTCGATGATAATTGAGTTTCTCGACAAATAAATGTCGTAGAATCAGAATTTTCAATCAGTTTTTCTATAAAACAGATAGTTTGGAAAATAGTTTTCATTTCGTGTATTTTCGAATTTTTCTGCGAATTCCCTCAACGTTATTCAGGAAACCATGAGGTTTGCGCGAGAACTGTTTGTGAATTCGAGATCTTCGGACACGATTTTGTATAAAAGCGTCAATTTTCAGCATAAAAATTTTCATCAAAATTTCCGAAAAATTTTCATCGATTTGGTTAGAAAAAAAAATCGGAAAAAAATTTTTTTCCTCCGATTTCGATGATTATTGAGTTTCTCGACAAATAAATGTCGTAGAATCAGAATTTTCAATCAGTTTTTCTATAAAACATATAGTTTGGAAAATAGTTTTCATTTCGTGTATTTTCCAATTTTTCTGCAAATTCCCTTAACGTTATTCAGGAAACCATGAGGTTTGCGCGAGAACTGTTTGTGAATTCGTGATCTTCGAACACGATTTTGTATAAAAACGTCAATTTTCAGCATAAAAATTTTCATCAAAATTTCCGAAAAATTTTCATCGATTTGGTTAGAAAAAAAATCGGAAAAAAATTTTTTTTCTCCGATTTCGATGATAATTGGGGTTCTCGACAAATAAATGTCGTAGAATCAGAATTTTCAATCAGTTTTTCTATAAAACATATAGTTTGGAAAATAGTTTTCATTTCGTGTATTTTCGAATTTTTCTGCAAATTCCCTTAACGTTATTCAGAAAACCATGAGGTTTGCGCGAGAACTGTTTGTGAATTCGTGATCTTCGAACACGATTTTCTATAAAAACGTCAATTTTCAGCATAAAAATTTTCATCAAAATTTCCGAAAAATTTTCATCGATTTGGTTGGAAAAAAAAATCGGAAAAAAATTTTTTTTCTCCGATTTCGATGATAATTGGGGTTCTCGACAAATAAATGTCGTAGAATCAGAATTTTCAATCAGTTTTTCTACAAAACATATAGTTTGGAAAATAGTTTTCATTTCGTGTATTCTCGAATTTTTCTAAGAATTCCCTCAACGTTATTCAGGAAACCATGAGGTTTGCGCGAGAACTGTTTGTGAATTCGTTATCTTCGGACACGATTTTGTATAAAACCGTCAATTTTCAGCATAAAAATTTTCATCAAAATTTCCGAAAAATTTTCATCGATTTGGTTAGAAAAAAAAAACGGAAAAAAATTTTTTTCCTCCGATTTCGATGATAATTGAGTTTCTCGACAAATAAATGTCGTAGAATCAGAATTTTCAATCAGTTTTTCTATAAAACAGATAGTTTGGAAAATAGTTTTCATTTCGTGTATTCTCGAATTTTTCTGCGAATTCCCTCAACGTTATTCAGGAAACCATGAGGTTTGCGCGAGAACTGTTTGTGAATTCGTGATCTTCGGACACGATTTTGTATAAAAGCGTCAATTTTCAGCATAAAAATTTTCATCAAAATTTCCGAAAAATTTTCATCGATTTGGTTAGAAAAAAAAATCGGAAAAAAATTTTTTCCTCCGATTTCGATGATAATTGAGTTTCTCGACAAATAAATGTCGTAGAATCAGAACTTTCAATCAGTTTTTCTATAAAACATATAGTTTGGAAAATAGTTTTCATTTCGTGTATTTTCGAATTTTTCTGCAAATTCCCTTAACGTTATTCAGGAAACCATGAGGTTTACGCGAGAACTGTTTGTGAATTCGTGATCTTCGGACACGATTTTGTATAAAAGCGTCAATTTTCAGCATAAAAATTTTCATCAAAATTTCCGAAAAATTTTCATCGATTTGGTTAGAAAAAAAAATCGGAAAAAAATTTTTTTTCTCCGATTTCGATGATAATTGGGGTTCTCGACGAATTAATGTCGTAGAATCAGAATTTTCAATCAGTTTTTCTATAAAACATATAGTTTGGAAAATAGTTTTCATTTCGTGTATTTTCGAATTTTTCTGCAAATTCCCTTAACGTTATTCAGAAACCATGAGGTTTGCGCGAGAACTGTTTGTGAATTCGTGATCTTCGAACACGATTTTGTATAAAAACGTCAATTTTCAGCATAAAAATTTTCATCAAAATTTCCGAAAAATTTTCATCGATTTGGTTAGAAAAAAAAATCGGAAAAAATTTTTTTCTCCGATTTCGATGATAATTGAGGTTCTCGACAAATAAATGTCGTAGAATCAGAATTTTCAATCAGTGTTTCTACAAAACATATAGTTTGGAAAATAGTTTTCATTTCGTGTATTTTCGAATTTTTCTGCAAATTCCCTTAACGTTATTCAGGAAACCATGAGAGGTTTGCGCGAGAACTGTTTGTGAATTCGTGATCTTCGAACACGATTTTGTATAAAATGTCAATTTTCAGCATAAAAATTTTCATCAAAATTTCCGAAAAATTTTCATCGATTTGGTTAGAAAAAAAATCGGAAAAAAATTTTTTTTCTCCGATTTCGATGATAATTGAGTTTCTCGACAAATAAATGTCGTAGAATCAGAATTTTCAATCAGTTTTTCTATAAAACATATAGTTTGGAAAATAGTTTTCATTTCGTGTATTTTCGAATTTTTCTGCAAATTCCCTTAACGTTATTCAGGAAACCATGAGGTTTGCGCGAGAACTGTTTGTGAATTCGTGATCTTCGGACACGATTTTGTATAAAAGCGTCAATTTTCAGCATAAAAATTTTCATCAAAATTTCCGAAAAATTTTCATCGATTTGGTTAGAAAAAAAAATCGGAAAAAAATTTTTTCCTCCGATTTCGATGATAATTGAGTTTCTCGACAAATAAATGTCGTAGAATCAGAATTTTCAATCAGTTTTTCTATAAAACAGATAGTTTGGAAAATAGTTTTCATTTCGTGTATTTTCGAATTTTTCTGCAAATTCCCTTGACGTTATTCAGGAAACCATGAGGTTTGCGCGAGAACTGTTTGTGAATTCGTGATCTTCTAACACGATTTTGTATAAAAACGTCAATTTTCAGCATAAAAATTTTCATCAAAATTTCCGAAAAATTTTCATCGATTTGGTTAGAAAAAAAAATCGGAAAAAAAATTTTTTCCTCCGATTTCGATGATAATTGAGTTTCTGGACAAATAAATGTCGTAGAATCAGAATTTTCAATCAGTTTTTCTACAAAACATATAGTTTGGAAAATAGTTTTCATTTCGTGTATTTTCGAATTTTTCTGCATATTCCCTTAACGTTATTCAGGAAACCATGAGGTTTGCGCGAGAACTGTTTGTGAATTCGTGATCTTCGGACACGATTTTGTATAAAAGCGTCAATTTTCAGCATAAAAATTTTCATCAAAATTTCCGAAAAATTTTCATCGATTTGGTTAGAAAAAAAAATCGGAAAAAAATTTTTTTCCTCCGATTCCGATGATAATTGAGTTTCTCGACAAATAAATGTCGTAGAATCAGAATTTTCAATCAGTTTTTCTATAAAAGAGATAGTTTGGAAAATAGTTTTCATTTCGTGTATTTTCGAATTTTTCTGCATATTCCCTTAACGTTATTCAGGAAACCATGAGGTTTGCGCGAGAACTGTTTGTGGATTCGTGATCTTCGGACACGATTTTGTATAAAAACGTCAATTTTCAGCATAAAAATTTTCATCAAAATTTCCGAAAAATTTTCATCGATTTGGTTAGAAAAAAAAATCGGAAAAAAAATTTTTTTCTCCGATTTCGATGATAATTGAGTTTCTCGACAAATAAATGTCGTAGAATCAGAATTTTCAATCAGTTTCTCTACAAAACATATAGTTTGGAAAATAGTTTTCATTTCGTGTATTTTCGAATTTTTCTGCATATTCCCTTAACGTTATTCAGGAAACCATGAGGTTTGCGCGAGAACTGTTTGTGAATTCGTGATCTTCGGACACGATTTTGTATAAAAACGTCAATTTTCAACATAAAAATTTACATCAAAATTTCCAAAAAATTTTCATCGATTTGGTTAGAAAAAAAAATCGGAAAAATTTTTTTCCTCCGATTTCGATGATAATTGAGTTTCTCGACGAATGAATGTCGTAGAATCAGAATTTTCAATCAGTTTTTTTTATGAAACATATAGTTTGGAAAATAGTTTTCATTTCGCGTATTTTCGAATTTTTCTGCATATTCCCTTAACGTTATTCAGGAAACCATGAGGTTTGCGCGAGAACTGTTTGTGAATTCGTGATCTTCGGACACGATTTTGTATAAAAACGTCAATTTTCAGCATAAAAATTTTCATCAAAATTTCCGAAAAATTTTCATCGATTTGGTTAGAAAAAAAATCGGAAAAGAATGTTTTTCCTCCGATTTCGATGATAATTGAGTTTCTCGACAAATAGATGCCGTAGAATCAGAATTTTCAATCAGTTTTTTTATAAAACATAGTTTGGAAAATAGTTTTCATTTCGCGTATTTTCGAATTTTTCTTCAAATTCCCTTAACGTTATTCAGGAAACCATGAGGTTTGCGCGAGAACTGTTTGTGAATTCGTGATCTTCGGACACGATTTTGTATAAAAACGTCAATTTTCAGCATACAAATTTTCATCAAAATTCCGGAAAAACTTTCATCGATTTGGTTAGAAAAAAAAATCGGAAAAAAATTTTTTTTCTCCGATTTCGATGATAATTGAGTTTCTCGACAAATAAATGTCGTAGAATCAGAATTTACAATCAGTTTTTCTACAAAACATATAGTTTGGAAAATAGTTTTCATTTCGTGTATTTCCGAATTTTTCTGCGAATTCCCTTAACGTTTTTCAGGAAACCATGAGGTTTGCGCGAGAACTTTTCATGAATTCGTGATCTTCGGCAGGATTTTGTATGAAAAAGTCAATTTTCAGCATAAAAATTTTCATCAAAATTTCCGAAAAATTTTCATCGATTTGGTTAAAAAAAAAATCGAAAAAAATTTTTCTCCTCCGATTCCGATGTTAATTGAGTTTCTCGACAAATAAATGTCGTAGAATCAGAATTTTCAATCTGTTTTTCTATAAAACATATAGTTTGAAAAATAGTTTTCATTTCGGGTATTTTCGAATTTTTCTGCAAATTCCCTTAACGTTATTCAGGAAACCATGAGGTTTGCGCGAGAACTGTTTGTGAATTCGTGATCTTCGGACACGATTTTGTATGAAAACGTCAATTTTCAGCATAAAAATTTCATCAAAATTTCCGAAAATTTTTCATCGATTTGGTTGGAAAAAAAAATCGGAAAAAATTTTTTTCTTCCGATTTCGATGATAATTGAGTTTCTCGACAAACAATTGTCGTAGAATCAGAATTTTCAATCAGTTTTTCTATAAAACATATAGTTTGGAAAATAGTTTTCATTTCGCGTATTTTCGAATTTTTCTGCAAATTCTCTTAACGTTATTCAGGAAACCATGAAGTTTGCGCGAGAACTGTTTGTGAATTCGTGATCTTCGGACACGATTTTGTATAAACAAAATCGTTAAAAGATAAAAAACAATTCGGACTTCACTAGAAATTATTGTTTCAAGACCCAATGCAGTTGGCTTTGACTTGACATTTGAGCAGTCTCAAAACCGATCTTCTGCTGTGACTGAAGGTTTGATCGATATTACTCAAAATGAAAATGCAAAGATACCCGCTCATATATCCCTACAGAAACTATTAACTCGGATCTTTTTTATCTCCAATTCAACCTGACACGTCATGTGACACTAATTACTCTAATAAAAGGTCGCAATCAAGGGTCAATAAAAGTAAAAATTAATCAAAATGTCGTCCAGTTATTTAATGCTTGAATCCCCACAGTATGAACCAGCAGTGCCCTTTGGGATATATTTGCACGAATGTACTTGCTAATAAATCTCCTTCGCAATGTTTCCTGAGTTAAGTAGAGAATGGAGATGTCGTGTTGACTACTTTTGAAAATGAGCGATTTGTGCTGAAATGTTGAAAGTTTTCCGATACAATTGAAAAAAGAATTTGACACCATCGTGAGTAATTCTTCGAAAGAAGGTAACAGTATATCTAAGTTGTATCAGAACAAAAAAAAGTACATGAAAATAGTGCATACAATTGCAAGTTGTAGCGGGTACAAATCTTTTTCAACAAGCATTTATATCCTCTAATTGATTAAGAAAGATTTTACGTGAAATCTCGAAATTTGGAACTAGCTGTAGAAAATTAAAATAATCGCAAATATGCTACAAAAACTCGGCAAGATGTATTTATTAGTTTGGCATTCTTCGAAAGAATTAATAATATATTCTTGCAGTAGAATGTAAAACGATTAGATATTGTGTTGGACAAATTTGATATTTCGATAAAATACTTACGAATCAACTTAATGGAGTAAAGGCCGAACGATATTGTGATTTCGAATCATCACAAAAAAATTCCAACAAATAGCAGAGATTTATTTTCGAATACCGAAAACAAGTTACAGCTTTTTCGGTTTCTCTATAAATGTATAGGATTTGTTGATCCAACAAATTGATTCATGCACAAAGCCCTTCATTTATCGAAGTAATTGATAAATTTAATTTAATTTGATTGATTATTTTACCACATATTTACTTTCTGCAAAAGAAAAGGACGTCTAGGTTGTTGAGGTGTATGGATCTACAGTTATTACGAAAAGAAATACTTTTCAGGATGAAGTTTTACTGCTCAATCCCTTGGCGAAAACCCTGGTCATATATATTTCAGCATTACACTGAGTGGTTGCGATGCGACTAGCAGATTATGCCGGAAAAAAGGTTAGTTAAAAGCTGTATCGTTGGATTATGCACAAATAGGACTAGTACATTTAGGAAACCTATTCCTATGTATCGAATAATTGGGAGAATTAGAAACCATGGCTGGTTTCTTCTTTCAAAGTAAAAATCAGCTGATGATGAACTCCGGAATGATTAAAATTTTGAATTTATTCAGAAAAATTTGATGATCTCTTGGTGAAACACTGAATATTTTGAACATGTATTGATAAAAACATTTGAATTGGTTCCACAAAAATTATATTGAATTAATTGTTACACAATTGTTTCGCAATTCCAACTGAAAGCTTTAGAGTACTGAAAATATTTAAGCTTCTGAAAATGGGGTAATATCCCTAAACAATTGTCAGGCAAGTAATTTAATATAATTTTTGTGTAATCAAGCCAAGTATTTTTATTGGATACTCACCGTATTAGGCTATGAAAAAAGATGTCAAATTATACCCACGTCGTTTGACAAAGTTGTCCCTACCAGAATTTTCGATTCAGTCTTGTAAATATTCTTCACGTGCCGAAAAAAACCTGTGCTCGCAGAAAATAACAACTTAATTTTATTTCATTGTGGAAATAGCATATTTAATGTCAATAATATCTGTACAGAAATGTAGTTCCAATGGCATATTAAAATTGGTTTGATTATGAAAACCATTTTTATTATGAGTAAATAGCTTTCATCCCTAACTTTTTTTGTATTAGCTCACGAGCTATGGAGGGGAATGAGGAGGAGTAAATCTTGAGAAAATCAATGTGAAGAAACATTACATATTCCATTTTGTTTCATCATTTCAATTTGATCTTCTAGCAACCAAAATAATTTTTTTAGGGAGGGCCCATTTGGCCCCAGGGATCCAATTCACCTCGACATGCTGTATATCTAATATCATTAGAAAAAACTGCATATTATCGCTAGAAAAAAATCATCAAAATAGCTCTAAAGCATTCGTTCGGTCGATCGACTCGATATGTTAGAGGTGGGGACGATAAAAAAAAATTGGACCAAACATGTTTCCGGCATCATCCAGATGCGCAATCTGCAAGCTTTTCTGAGCCTAAAACAGTTCACAGAATGCGGTCCTCACGTTTTGCATACTCAACTCCCTCCAGATATTTGTCTAAAATATGAAGAATATAATATCAACTGTTTCAAGTTCCAAAATTTGAGTGTTTCGGTGGTACATACTGAAACTGCTGATGACAGACATATCATATACGATAACATAAAATAGGGAGCGTGATAAATATCACTGAGTCATTTCCAGGAATGTTGAACATAAACAATTATAACTAGTACAGCTTTTGCTTAGTATAAACCAACACCAACTATATATTATTGAATATAACTTAAATTCAAACACTTGAACTTATGATTTACACTTTATTGACTACATAGCATGACGCGTTTCGTCGTTACAAACGACTTCTTCAGATGCTTACAGAATAATAACAACATTTTTAAAAATACAGGTATATATATCAAGGAATTTTGGTATTCTATGGGTTCGGTTTTACCTAAGATATTCCATTTTGACATATCATTTCTATTACCTGAAAAGGTTTAACAAGGGTGAATTGTTTAATTCTATCTGTTCATTGAGCAAGTTTCCAGAATTTTTAAGCCGATTTATTTCCACTACTTCCCAATAATCTAATTGACTACTTCTAATGCCTTTTGAGAGCATTTCTCTTAGTTGTAATTATTTATCAATTGAAATGAATGTAATTTTACTATGTAAGGAATGTCTCTCAATAAAATTATATTATTATTATTATGTCAGAATGGAATATCTTAGGTAAAACCAAAACCATATAACACCAAAATTCCCTGATATATATACCTGTATTTTTCAAAATGTTGTTATTATTCTGTAAGCATCTGAAGAAGTCGTTTGTAACGACGAAACGCGTCATGCTATGTAGTCAATAAAGTGTAAATCATAAGTTCAAGTGTTTGAATTTAAGTTATATTCAATTATAATGGATTTACATCAAGTAAACGCCAACACTATTAAATAACTATATATTATATTATCAAATAAAACAACTGAACATTCAATTTATAATTTCAATTTATTTCAATTTAAAATTGTCTTAAAAACAAACACTCAAATTAAAATTGAAGGGTTGGATTTGTTAGTTTTAGTAATTCAGCGTTGCCAACTCTGGTTAGGAGAATCCAGCAGATCTATTCTCTTTCACAAAAATTTCTATAGATTTATTTGATTTCCATCTACTGAATAGACGAATTTTTAGTTCGAAACCTAATAAATTCACGAACCTATTAAAAATGAATCGGTGATTAATTTGTTTTCCTACAAAGAAGGAACTACATTAATTGTAGACTTCTAAAAACGTATTAAAGTAAATTGGTGAACATTTCATGAAAATTGTATATCATAATAATGAATATTATTATAGCAAATAACAAATCAACTTATGAAAAAATAAGTGTTCTATTTAGTGTAGGAGCTTTGTATATGGAGAATATAATTTTCGAATTTCGGCTTTCGACAAAAATTTACTGTAGGTATGATTATATGCCAAATACTCAACAACTACAAAATAAGAAATACCAAACTAATGCTGCATGACATGATAATAATATCGAAGCATTATATAAAAACAGGTACAAAAGTATCTTATTACATGAAACGAGATGAATCTCTTTCTATGTTATAACGGGTGATTTTTTAAGAGTTATTATCTAAACGTCATCTGTCAAAGTGAAAAGTTTTCAGTATACTCTGCCACTTCATCATGTTAAGTCTTACAAACGAGCAACGATTGCAAATTGTTTAAATTTACTATCAAAATTCGTGCTCTGTGAAAAATGGTTATCGTTTGTTACGACCATATTACGGTCGTTATAATCGACCTGGTGAATCAACAATTCGTGCTGTTATCACGAAATTTCGCACCAAGTTTACTTTGTTATACATTAAACATTTGTCTCGCATGCGTACAGTGCGTACTGAAGAGAATATTGCAGCCATAGGGTACAGTGTTATTAATGACGAACGTGAAATTTGAATTTGTCGCCGTTCTCAGCAATTGCGCATGTGTTACTCAACTACATGGAAAATTTAACGTATTGGTTTGGGTTTGAAAGCCTATGAACTTCAACTTCTGCAAGAATTGAAGTCGAATGACCTACCAAAACGTCTAGTTTTTAGTGAATGGGCCTTAGAACAGCTTAATGAAAATTCACCGTTTTATCGAAAAATTGTGTTCAGCGATGAGGCTTATTTCTGGCTTAACGGATATGTAAATAAACATAACTGTCGCATCTGGAGCCACATGCCATACAAGAATTACCGATGCATCCCGAAAAAACGACAATTGAAAGTGGTTTATGGGCTGATGGCATCATTGGTCCATTTTTTTTTCAAAGACGACCGTGGAAAAACGTTACCGTCAACGGCGAACGATATCGAGCCATGATACTCAACTTTTTTTTGCCTCCGTTGGCCGAGTTATTGGTTGACATGTGGTTTCATCAAGACGGTGCCACATGCCACACAGCTCGTGAAACAATCGACATGTTGAATGGAGAATTTGGTGAGCAGCTTATCTCTCGAAATGGCCATGTGAATTGGCCGCCAAGATCATGCGATTTGACGCCTCTGGATTATTTCTGTAAAGTCGTTAGTGTATGTGGACAAGAAGAACGCAATTGAAGCATTACAGGATAACATAACACGCTTAATTCGTGGGATACAGGCAGAAATGCTCGAAAAAGTGACGCAAAGTTGGACCTTCCTTATTGAACATTTGATACGGAGCTGCGGACAACATTTACATGAAGTTATCTTCAAAATGTGAATGGCAAAGGCCAAGTTATCAATTTCAATAAACATTTTGAATATATGATGCAAATTGAGTGTTTTATTCGATTAAATATTCGTCTTTCAGGTTTGGTTAGCAACCACGTTGTGATAGTCTCTGTGACGAAGTATAGATATATCTATACTTCGTGGTCTCTGTAATGGATTAATTTCGAATTAAAAATACAATCATGGGACGCGTACGTACAAAGACGGTGAAAAAAGCATCGAAGGTTATTATTGGAAAATATTATACGCGTTTGACGCTTGATTTCCACACTAACAAATGAATATGTGAAGAAATCGCTATAATTCCAACAAAACCGTTGAGGAACAAGATCGCTGGATTTGTGACCCATTTGATGAAGAGATTGAGGCATTCCCAGGTGCGGGGTATTTCTATCAAGCTGCAAGAGGAGGAACGTGAAAGACGTGATAATTACGTACCCGATGTATCTGCTCTTGAGCATGATATTATCGAAGTTGATCCAGAAACGAAAGAGATGTTGAAGGTTCTGGGATTCAACAATATACCAGGATTGCAGTTGACTCAACCCCCTGCAAATACTTACAATAGGAGAGCTTAATTTTATGTATGAACGTAAGGAATAAAAACACATTCTTATTAAAAAAAACTACGCTTAAAAATCACCCATTATTATGTATAGTTTGTTAAAATCCATAATCCATTATGTATCATATAAAAACAGAAAACAAAACATGAAAAATGAACACAACGATTTCTAAAAGGATGAACAAAAATGAGAAATAATAAAATACAACAGGTAATAATTAATTTTCAAATATAGCTAGCATATAACTACTAAATAATTTGTTAATTTAATATGTTGTGTTTTGACTCCAATTCAGTAGATGTAGAATTTGCCAATGATATTCTATTTCTTCAATTGAATGTGAATTTTTTCCTGTATCCACCATTAATTTAATGAGACTACCTTCAGTGGGTTTCCAAGATTTGCCTACGCTTATTTTAGAAATACTTCTCAATATTATGCGGACTTATTTTTATTTGTCTATCAAAACTAACTAGGTCCTTTAAGTTATTTCTCCGGTATACCTAGTATTCCATTTTTCTTTCATTTAGCTTCAAATTTGTGAGTCAAGTGCAAAAATCATTGACATAATTTTTCAAATTTATGTTTAAAGTGAAATAATTTGCTTAAGTGATTGAACTAGAAATGAAAACTTTATCAAGGACTTTTTCGTACACTAAAACTAATTGATGAATATTAAATTATAATTTGTATTAATGTCTTAATGTGATAAATATGTTATCTGTTAGCCAAAGAGTTGTGTTTAATGTACAAGTGTTCATTGTTAAACTGAAAAGAAATATGTTACCAACCTACATTAGTGATAGAGTTCGATTATTTGAAGATGTACATAATTATAATACGAGATTCAAAACAGACTTTATCCTTGGAAAGTGTAACACCACACAAAAGCTCAAATCTATTTTGTATAAAGGTTTAATTGAATTTAATGGACTTCCTGCACATATAAAAAACTGTGAAAGTTTAAAAGTATTCAAAAGACTTTTGAGAACGTTCTTCTCAACCAAATGCAATACAGTTTAAAGTCACTCCAATTCAATTGAGCTTTGTTTCTGCTAGTACTCTAATTGATGTTTATCATATAATATTAGTTAGGTGCTAAGTATAACGTTTTGTTTTTCAACTGTATTATGTTATTTACATATATTGGTACTTAACTTAATTCACAGTATTTTACTTTTCATTATTTTAATTTTTAATTAATTTGTTATTACTATATTTTGTAATATGATGTAGCAATTCTACTAAATAAATACATTATTATTTAGACATGATGTGAAAATTTGTCTACCAGAAAAATCAAAATTTTTTACTGAATAATCCATTAGAGTTGGTAGAATGAGTGCTTTTTCAATAAGGGTTGGTAACGCTGTTTAGTATATGAAAGTAACGCTTGAAAATGTACTTGAAACCATAAATCTAATTCTTCAAACTACCTAATAAATAACAAAACGTTTGGAATATCCAAATGTGTTTCTAAGTATGCACATGACCTGACTTGTAACATCATAAAATATTTTCACTGTAAATGTTGAGTTGACTAAGGATTTCAGTTCATCCGGATCGTAAAGGCAGTGCCGGAATAGAACAATAGTGTATTATTGAAAAGAAGTCGAAGAACTTTTTTATGAAATGCATATTTTAACTGTGATTCAATAATTTGTTCGAAAATAAGCATGTCTATTTGTTGATTGTGAAACAATTTAAGTGTCATACTTAATTTCTTTAAATAATTTGTTACTAGAGAAAGAAGCCTTCAAATCAATATAGGCAGATCTGTGGCTTTTGGTCGAATCTAGAATAATCATCCAGGACATTAGATACACAATAGATATAGAAACGAATTTTTCATTGAAAGACATGTTTAAAAAGATTAAGTAGATATGTGTAAGTAATTAACGTATTATCTTCGGTGAATTTAACTTTAATCAACTTCAATCAATATAAATTTATTCTAAACATCCAAATTCTGAAGGGATTTGTTTGAATTTTTTCAAAATTTTGACACATGCAACCCCGCACAAAAAAGGCAATTTGTTCGGAAACAAAGAGAGACATGCCACCCCCCCTCCACACAAAATATATAATAGATTTGGGGAAGGGACAAGACCAAGGCTATGTTAAATAATTTGGTTAATAAAGTAGTTAGTTATGTATACTCGATGTTTCACGTTAGTATTTGAGGCTGATTTCAGTGGGTGAATTAGAACTATATTGTTTTAATATTGTTTCAAAACAATGTGAATACAAGTGAGGAAAAAAACTGTTCAAAAGATTTTATTTCATGAAGAATTATTGAGGTAAACAATATTCATAGAGATTATAGAACAAAGTCCAATATTCTTGGTGTACTCGAACTTAAAAATTTATCAATAACTTCCTGGTCACCCACAATAATATCCCCATGGATGGAAAGTAGTAGCTACTAGCTAGTCCGTTGAGCCCAGTAATCTTTATTATAGAGAAAATAAATGACCTTCTTACAAATGGTAGGAGTTTGACGAATCATTCTTCATTATACAAGAGTAGGTAGAGATACACTTACTTAATCCTAGGTAAAACTAATGATGGAGGTCTAATAAGTATAAGCTTAGTGAACTTAAGTAATTAATTCACCAAAAAAAAAACTGTCAAAAGAATAGATATAATGCACAAAAAATAACATACAAAAAGTAACACATAAAGATATAGTGAGCATGTTCATATTAAAGACTTTGCTTTGAAGTGCTTCGAATTCTTGCTGACAGAATCGAATCAAAATCTCAGAGGATATTTCTTGATGTTTATTTTGAATTTATAGAACGAAAGCTCTCTGAAATGGGAAGTTAAGATATTGTATTAATTATAAACAATCGAGTTTTTTTTTTGACTTACTTAGACGATATTTAGTTGTTCGGATATTATTTGCGCCTCTTGTATTGGAATTATGTAGATCAGACTGTTTGATCAACGTATCTACATCCCTATGGGTTTCTAAAAGAACGTTATATGTATATATCCACAATGTAGGCAAGGATTCTCTCTCAATCTATAGGTTCGTACAACTAGAACTTGGCTACGCAGTTCTGAAAAGAGCCAATAAGCTCGAAACACGTGTCTACGGCTGCTTTCAATCTGCGGGATCGGATATGCTGACAATTTTCATATTCATTCTAATTTTCTTTCGCATCAAATATTATTTACATATTATATATGAATATAAATATATATATATATATATATATATATATATATATATATATATATATATATATATATATATATATGTATATATTGAATCAGCCTATAAAGCATTTTTAAAGAATACATCCTTATAGCAGAACTGCAATCGAAACTGAGTCCATCCCTGTTACTGCACTGGCGAATCAGTAACAGGCTGAGGGGGAACGAAATTTAACGCTGAGCTGAACTGCTGTAACTGCGGAAAGACGAGAAGAGTAAGGTTTCTTTTATCAAGTGACACGTGTACGTTGGGAGTTGGGACTGAGTTTCTGTTGTTACTTGTTTGGTTATGCTCTTGCAATGAAAGTTGATAGTCATATCTCGCTTCTCGCTGCTGCATATCGAACAGTTGAATGGAACGAAGACTGACCAATATGGTATGATAAAATGCTTGATAGTGTTCAATTGAATACATCTTTAATTTACAATATTTTTACAGACTTATGACAACAATTATCACGGATAATTGTTTCGAAAAAAATTGTTACTGACTAATTTTGCTATGAAGACAAATTCGTTTCAAAAAACGTGGGAAAGTCAATAGTTTTCAACTAAAGTAAAAAGAATTATAATTTACACATCTACGAGAAAATGTTGGTGGGATCTTCACGAAGGAGAACTGGAAGAAAAAAAATTTCCTTTTCATCAGTGGAATGAAATGATAATACTGAATAATAAGGTATGTGGAAATCATCAATAGTTTTGAATTTGAAGTGAATTTAATTATAATTTACAGATCGATTAGAAAATGTTGGTGGGTTGGATCATCACTAAGAAGAACTAAGACGATTAGAAGCTTCATTTTCATCAGTTGATTAGAATGAAAATACGGTAGAAAAACAGAATGAGAAGGTATGTTGAAATCCTCAATTGTTTTCAAGTGAATTCAACCATATATTTACAGATATACTAGAGCATGTGTGTTGAAACAATAAATGTGTGGACAGTGAAAGCTTCATTTTCATCAGGTTACTATAATGAAAATATAGATAAATATGGTATGTCAAAATGCTTGATGGTTTCAAGTGTTTAAAACGTATCATTAACAAGATTTTGGAGAATGTGTAGGTGCATCATCAAGAATCAGAATTTTACAATTGAAACAGCAGATTTAGTTACGTGATCTAACTCAAACGCAAGGGATACTAAAAAGTGAGTCCATTCCAATTTTCCTACTTCCCAAAAATTTATAATATGATACACGTTTCGATTTGTGTTATAGAATATCCAAACCGATATAAATTTTCAAAATTAATATGAAAAGTTTGACTAGATTATACCAATATATTTATCGTTAATCAATTATAAGTACTTCATGAATAGTTCTTTATTTCATTCATTATGTAATGAATGTGCGGAATAGTGCCAATTGTGTGAGAGTTTCATTAATTGGGTTAGAATAAATGAAGGAATTGAATTTTTTACTTTTAATCTTCTAACAGTTAGGAATTAGTACTAAATTTTCAGATCATATGAAAAGGTTTTTGATTTTATATTTTGGAAGTAATTTGAAGAGAGTTTCAAAGCAAAAACATGAGATTTTGTAACTTTGATTGCTGCTTTGAATGAAATTCTTGGTATACCAAATTGTTTTAATCTCTGTTATTCCATTCTAATAGCTCTTAGATTGAATACTACTAGTATCACTACAAAATTTATTCTCATTTGCAATTATTATGAATAAAAATAGATAATTTGCAAGCACTATTGCATTTTGGACAAATAATTTCATTAATTGAATCATGATGTCATATCAAAATGTCTGTATGTATACTCACATATGTTGCAAACCATTTTAACAGTTACTGAATCTTCAAAGGTTCACAGTTATTCAAACATTTCATAAGGTTTTTGATTTTATAATTTGGAAGTAATTTCAAGAGAGCTTCAAAGCAATAGAGATGGGGTTTTGCAACTTTGATTCCTACTTTGAATGAAATTCTTCGATCTTTGATATCTGTTATTGCATCCATATAGTCCTCAGATTGAAGATTACTAGTATCACACCGAAATCTATACTCATTTACATGAAATTTGCATGGTTTATTGCATTTTGGGCGAGTCATTTCATCAATTAAAACATGTAATATTAAAAAAATACTCAATTTACTTCCATACATACTAAGCATTACGAACTCAGTATGTGTGTACTTGTAACCTTTACAAATCATTTTAACAATTACTAAATCTCCAAATCATTTCAAAAAGTTTTTGATTTTATAATTTGGAAGTAATTTCAAGAGAGCTACAGAGATAAGATTTTGCAACTACCAATTTTGCTATGAATTAAATTATTCTTCAATCTTAGATTTCTTTTGCATCCAAATTGCCATTAGATTGAACACTACTACTTGCAAGGTTTATTGCATTTTGGATAAGTCATTTCGTTAATTGAAACATTATTTAATATCAACTCAATATATGTGTATTTGCATCCTTTACAAATCATCTTAAGTTACTAAATCTTCGAAGCATTTTAAATGGTTTTTGATTCTATAATTTGGAAGTAATTTCAATAGATATTTAGATCTACAGATATGAGATTTTGAAACTTTGATTGCTGATTTGAGTGAAATTCTTCAATTTTCCTGCTATTACACCGAAATAGCCCTTACATTAAAGATTACTGGTATCACACTAAAATCTATTCTCATTTAGATAAAGTTTGCAAGATTTATTGCATTTTGGACAAGTCATTTCATCAATTAAAACATGTAATTTCAAAAAGTTATTCAATTTACCTTCATCCATACTTAGCATTATGAGCGCTGTAAATGTGTACTCATATTCGTTACAAACCATTTTAACACTTATATCTTCAAATCATCTCAAAAGGTTTGATTTTATTCATATTTTGTAAATAATTTCATGAGACATTCAGAGCAATAGAAATAAGGTTTTGCAAAATTTATTGCTACTTTGAATGAACTTTTTGTTCAATCTTTGATATCTGTTATTGCATCCATATAATCCTTAGATTGAAGATTACTAGTATCACACTGAAATATAGTAATAGTAAATATATTTCTAATGTCAATTTCACGTAGGTATTACATTCGTCAGATACAATATAATAAAATCGTTTGAGATCATGTTTCGTTACATATAAAGACTTAAAATATACAGTTATTACAATAAGCATTACATTACACATCAAAAGAAAATATCAAAACCAAGAGTTTCATGTCATATTAAAATTAAAAACTACAACACACATTAAAATTAGTTAAAACCATCATGATAAAATCATGATGCTCAAGAGTACCTTAGTTAAAACCAGGTACTCTTGAGCATCATAGAAGGCCCCCCAGATTAGCAGGGTTTTCATCTGTCTCTTGAAGTTATCCATTGGTAGGATTTTCAATTTATTTGGAATCGTAGAAGTGGATCGCGATGTAGTCAACTCTCCTTTAACACTCTGCTACAGTGCATAGGAACCAGATTTGATTTATTTCGAGTGTTGTAGTCATGTTGTTGTTCATGACTGTCAGATGGAAAAGTTAGTGTGCCCAGCTTGACAAACATGTGCCTGCATTCATCTCTGTACTTTAGCCCTCCAATCAGTCACATCACTTTACGCTGTAGTGCAAAAACCCTATTTGTTTGAGGTGATCCACCCCACGCTATTATTCCATACGTCATTTTAGCATGAAACAAAGAGTTAATATATTGTCATTTGGATACAATTCGCAAGGTGTACTATTATAACCATATGTTCAACCATTTTAACGGTTAAAATCTTCAAAACATTTCACAAGGTTTTTGATTTTATATATAATATGAAAGTAATTTAAAGAGATTTCAATCTTATGTTTTCTGTAGCTCTAAAAATTTAGAGCTACAGAGATGATATTTTACAACTTTGATTGCTGCTTTGAATGAAAATTCTCAATCTTTCTGTTATTGCACCCAAATAGCCCTTTGATTGAGCACTTGTCCACTTTGAACAAGATATTTCATTGTCTGGTCCACATCTGTTTTTATCACCCCTCACAACATATTCGTTTCACTTGTTTGTCCATTTCTAGAAAGGTACTTGCCGATCTTATGTAAAGGGTGTTTTGCCTTCAGTATTTGGAAACACTAGAAATCCTAACAATATATAACTATATAAATATTTTATGCACTAACACGTACATACCTAATTGTTTCAGTTTCTGCTGATGCTCTTTCGACTTTCGAACTTGTTCAGCGTCCTGTTAATAGACCTCAATTTAATCCTATCGAATCGAAATTTCATATTCACATCCAGATAATTTATCACAAAATACTGGTACTTATTAGTGTTGTGAAAAGCAAGATCAATACGAGACTTAGGGCAGTCTTGGTTGGTCTTGCGTGAGCAAACATGGTCTTGGTCTTGCACAGTGAGTCTTGCTCTTGGCCTTGCTGCAAGAGTCTTACAGTCTTGCAAGTAACTGATAGATTGTACTTCTTGTTTAAAATTGCAATTTAGATTTTCGGTCAATTTAACAGGGCCAAAAGTGCTTATGTATACATAAATGATGATGATAAAAATACATATCGAAACAAAATTTTAATTGGCAATAGAAAAAACCGATAAAAATGTCTTTATTGAAAGCACAAATTCGTACGAACAAGATTTTACATTGCGAAAACTAGCCTATAGTAGTCGTCAAGCGTCTTTAGGTCAGGTTGCCATCCTCATTCGGTTGTACTCCTCTGCTTCATTGTTGTTTCTGACAAGATATGGAAGTATTGACCTTGTCATTCTCACAAAAGCCATTACACCACCTATTCTCGCTGCCCAGTCAACTATCAGGAATGTCATTGTTGACCAGTTGGCAGATATAGATGTTGTACTCGTTTTGTCCGCCCACACATTGAAACCATCGTCAGCCTTGCTGGTCTCAAAAGACATTGTTCTCAGAAGATTATCATTGTAGATATCGGATCTGTAGTCATCATGTATGCTTCTCAGTTTCTTCTCCGATATTATCCACTGATTCCTCCACTCTGACAAGTCCACTGTTGTAGCCACACCCCCTGGTAGGATCTTAAAGTGCTCGGTGGGGATGTGTGTGGCAATTTCTGCTTTATATCTCATGAGTTTGTCTCCTTCCTCATACGATATCACACTCTGGGAGCAGTCTACATCAGGACTCTGGTCATAGATGATGAATGTCTCTAAATCTATGCATGGTGCATCCTACGATACTCCTTATTAATTCTTCTGTTTATAAATTGAAATTAATAACAGTGATTTGATAACAATGAATTTAAAATATAATTAAAACTATTTCAAAAAGATCAAAATGTAAACAGCAATATATAGCTTACGCTACTTCTTCTTAACCAAATGAATACAATGTGAAACTGATAAACACATTAACAAAATCACAATACCTGTAGTATGAAACAATCACGACTTTTTAGTGCTATACTACTAAAGTGAATGTTTAGTACTGTACTTAATTACACCACATATGACTTCATTCTCATGATCATACCACTTCATTTTCTGGAACTTTTTTCCTGGTGTCTCAGGATATTCTATGTATATAATTGAATCACATCATATTAAATCCTTATATAGTTATAAACAACCGATTTCTTGATAGGGTAGTTGAGGATATAATGAACCTGTAATAGGAACTTTGTTCATATTCATGTTCTCTTCTGAGGGTAGGTTTAAAGTTGTCCCACAGCTTTTAGTTACATCATCGCTGACTATATGAATAGCATCTAGAGGCTGGGATTCTTGCGCCTGAGATACTAGTCCTACTGATCGTTCTTTTTCCGAGATATGTATCAAATATGTAGTTACGCTGTCCCATAGTCCACCTATTATACCAAAGCTAAACCCAAATATTTCATATATTATTTTGCAATGGATTATAGTATCAACGGTATATTTTATTACTCGTAACATATAGTAGATGCCTATAAACCCTGCTGATATGTTACCAAAGACGCTAAATATCCCCCATAGTCTCGTCGAAAGTTCATATAGTCATGTACAACAGAAAAAATATTCAGAAAACGTCTACACTTCATCTGGAAAAATATAGAAATTTCTGACCGAACCAATATTTTCACTTGGTATTATCTGAAATCTGATACAGATAAACGCAATATACATATAAAATATCATTTTATAAAAAAATGGAAGCAATAATAAATGAAATATAGTAAAAATCAACTCTTGCTTTCTTATAACTAATGAGGCTTTGGAGAATAACTTTTCGGTAGCTACCGATGTAGCAGGAATTAAAAGAAAATTTCGTACCATCTTGGAAAGAATCTGATATTCTTCCCCCACCACTACAAAATATCTTCAGATATTGTGTTTCTCGGTTTGCTTAGGTAGTCGTCCAATTCTTTGGCGACAGAACTTTGGTCACTTGATCTTACTGAAGTAGGACACGCATACAGCTTCTCAAAATCTATTAGTTTTTCATCTTCACCAAACTCACAGAGCTCCTCACCATTCATTGACGTTTCTGCAGATTTGGAAACCAAGTGTAGCTTTTTGTACTCTACATAAAGCTCTTTAAATTTGGTAAGGCTTCTCATTTTCATCGGCTTTCCCCATAATGTGAGATCGAATATCTGAGCTCTCTGCACTTGGATCTGAAAGTGGCGCAGTATATCCAGGTCGTTTTTCTATAATGCTTGAGGATCTTATCTCTAGCTGGGGACCTGAGCAAAAGCCAAGTGACCCTCTGTTGGTCCCCACCTGCGATGCTTTCCACCAAGATTTATAAACTGTATACCTTTATTGAGTTAGTTAAATAGGTATAAGTATTTGACTAAACCATTTTTGTGGGGCTTGTTTTATTCTTTTTAGTATGCAGTCGGGTTTTTGCTTTTTATAATACTTACTTCTCAGTTTTTTTGTATTTGTCATTTTTTCCGATAGCTTTTAGAACATCTTCCCTTTTTAAAAGTAATTTATAAAAATCAGTATAGCTGTATTCTTGGAAATTGAATTTAATTTTAATTATTGAAGAAATTGTTTCTAGGCTTAGTAAATTTCTTTTTTTAGTCCATTGTTGTGTTATTAATGAGAATACCCTCTCCACGTTGGCATTATGCGCCGGAATGCAAAAAAAATATTGCGCAATTTTCAGCAATTCCGAATACAAATTCGCATTTGGCGTTTTAAAAAATTGTACCCAAAGTTGATTGGAATTTAAAAGCTTATCTTGTTCAGTCAAGTTTAAATTCACCCACCTTTAAATTCACCCACTCGTCAATTAATTTTGCGTCGTCAATGTCTATGTCTTTATCTTTTAAATAGAGGACAATGTCTTCAATAAGAGTCCACTTTGTGTTGTTATTAATTTTGGGTCCTTCCATTATGATTTGTAGTAATAGCTGTAGTACTCACATTAAAGTGCATATTACTAAGTTCATAATATTAGTTAGCAAAGAAAGTTGGTGGTGTATATCTATTTTGATAATATGCAGCTATTTGTTTAAATAAACCACTAAGAAAAATATTTATAATTTTACTTACCTCTGTATTTATATTATTCGTGCTTGTATACACTGGTCCCAAAAATGATTCCATTAGATCATAAGCAAACCATATGGGTTTGTAGATATCGTCTGCTCCTAAAATTTATACAAGACAAGTAGTGTTTGAAAAGTACGAAAAGGATTCCATGTAATAACAAAAAAACAGTCAAACAAAACTAACCTGCACCAGAACGAATCGAGTCTTGTTTCTTTTTGAAGTGTCTCCTGAATGTAGCCATTAATATTTCTTTTTTTATTTTCAATTCTTTCACATTTTTATTCAATATTACACCGATGCGGGTCCACGCATCGTTGACCTTCTGCCTATTTTTGTGGTTAATATCTTTTGAATTCCAAATGCATGGCTCATTTTGATATGCTTCTAAGAAACAAAGAGTTATATCTTCTGACCAATCGGACATGTTAACGCGCCAATAACAGTTCTGCTGACAATTTGGTATCGAAGCGACACATCCACCCTCCGTAAGCTCGCGCGCGACACTGAACGTTTACCAAGCGTATGGAAACACCGCGAACTGTTTGCCAAACAGCCTTTGATCTAAGAAGAAAAACCGACACCGACCCCGAACAGCGGCAAACACAAATAGGAATAGACAAACACATACAAACAGCCATCCACATGTTGGTGTTTGCCGTTTGTTGTTTGCAGTTTGCCATTGTTTGCCAAGCGTGTGGACAGGGCTTTAGACTCTTAAGTTAAAACATTTTTGATCGAAAGTCGTCGAACTGATAAATGATGATTCGAAATATTTCGCAAATGCACGCACAATATCCTCAGGATTATTTAATTCTTGTTCGTTAAAAAGAAAAGAGGTGGGTAGTGAAGAGGTATTTCGTAAACTATTTACATAGGCCCAGAATTTTGAAGGATCCTTTTTAAGGTTCGTTTCAAGAGAATTCATATATTTCGAGGGTGACAAAGCAATATCCCCTTTTGTAATGCTTCTTAGCGTCTTATAGCTATTAAAAGGTTCAAGTTCACCACTTGATTTGAATTTAATATAGAATTTTGTTTCAAATCTCTAATAAGTTTTGATGTCAACCAACTGGGATATTTCGAGGGTTTACTCGTCATTTTTGGCACCGTAGCATCAAATATATAATTGAGTGTGGTGTAAAAATGATCACAGGCTTCATTTGTATTGTTGTAATTCTGACCAATTCGTATTCAGTAATTCATTATATAGTTCATGAATGTTGAAGTTTAAAATTGGATGAATGTTTTTTTGAAATCTACAGGAAAATTAATTAGAATTTAATAAAAGAAATTCCAAAGGCGGATGATCACTATCTACAGGTACCAACGCCTCCAATGCTTGACTAATTGAAAGGTCATGTTTACTGATTACAAGGTCCAAAATTCCATCATTTCCGTTTGATATACGATATGGAGGGATCGATATTTCATGTATTGTCAAGTTTTAAGTGAGATACTTGAATATTGTTTCTTACCGCTATAAGAACACCACCACCTCTAGTAACCCCTAACAAATTATATTTTCTATCACTTCTATATAATGTGTAATTATTCGGTGTTATCTCACAGTCCGATATATCTGAATCTAACCAAGTTTCAGATAAAGCGACTATATCAAAATTACATTCCATTAAAGCATTGCAAACCTGACGAGTCTTTGAGCGTAGCCCTCTAACATTTTGGTAATATACAGATAGTTGATGAAACAGCATGAGATGAAGATGCTGAATGACATGACGAACTTGAAGCTTGTGATTGCTATGTAGTTACGAAGGTGAGAGATTTCAGATAATTAAGTTTCTTCTGATATATCGGGCATTTCTCAGCATCCCATACCGCATGAGCCCTATCAGTAATAAGTTGCAATGTTTAGAATATTTGCAACTTCAGGATCCTCACGAAGTCTCAGTAGATCATCTATCATAATTCTGATTTTTTTATGAACAGTTATGGAAGATTTCTTGTTCAATTTGCCTTGAGTGACAAATCTCCTGAAGTCAAGGGCATATTGCCTTTCGTTTTCATTCAACTTTTCAATAGATTGACTTTTTACAGTCACCAGGTCTCTTCCTGTTGAAAACCATAACGAAGACAACACATAGTTGACTCATTTTATGGTATGTTTTCTGTCATGGATTCTTAGATTTCCCTTGTTGTGGAAAGAGATAAAGTCCTTAGTCCTCGGGCTAGCTGCCCGAGTATCGTTCGTCAATTTAGTGATATCTATATTCTGGCGGTTCCGCATCAGAAGCATGAAGTTCTGTACGCATTTTTCATCGTCCTCATTATTTTGAATTATTGCCTCAACACGTAGGCAGATTCTAACTTGCCCTAAGAGTGTACAGCACGCTGAGTTAGTGGAAGGTTCTCTGAAGAGGCCATCTCTTTAACCCCCAAAACTTTTATAGCCTTCACAGCAGTGTAATAGTGTTTGGGGTCAGAAACTTCTTTAAGATTCGTAACATTAACATCGATCTCACATATTGCGATCAATAATTCTGCCACTTTGATTTCTTTTTTCCTGTGCTTCTTCCCGTGGTACCCATCAACTAAGCGATTAGCATAAAGTATGATTATTTCATCCTGTGCTGCGATATTCAGTATTTTCGTATCTCTATTGGTTGGAAAATTATATAAAGCTTTCTGGATTAGTGCTATCAGCTTTGTTGTAACATAGATCACCTTGCACGCCGAGGAAGTTGAAGGTGCTCTGACGAGGTCATTTCCATAACCCCCAAAACTTTTATAGCTTTCACTACAGTGTAATAATGTTTGGGATAAAAAATTTCCTTAAGATTCTTAGCATTAACATCGATCTCACGTATTGCGATCGATAATTTTGCATTGATTGAGTCTTATCTTGCATTCTGATTGAAATGAAAAAATTTTGATTCGCATTTATGAAAATTACATTTCGTCAACCTCTTGTAAATATGTTTGGAGTGGTAACCTCCACACATAGAACAAGCGTTCAGCTTTGTTGTAACACTGCTGAGGCAGTGGAAGGTGCTCTGAAGAAGCCATCTCTATAACCTCCCAAAATTTTTATAGTTTTCACAACAGTGTAATAAGCGTTTGGGGTCAAAAATTTCTTTAAGATGCTAACATTAACATCGATCTCACGTATTGCGATCAATAATTTTGCCAGAGGTCTTGTCTTTAAAGCAATGTGATTAAACTGTTGATTAGTTTCTTCCTGTTCTCCTTCCCGATGTTGCCCATCAACTAAGCGATTATCATAAAATGATTGTTTCATCCTGTGCTGCGATTTTCAGTATTTTCGTATCTCTGATGGTTGGAAATATTGATTCCACCAGTTTAAGACAAGCCATTTTAAGAACTCTTATTCCAGCAACCTTTGATGCTCCGATAATATTTGTCAAGTTTTCATTTCCTTTCATTGGGCATTGCAGGTTCACGTGATTGGATAAGTGTTGTTTGGAGTAGTAATCTCCATATATAGAGGGCACAAGGCAAACCTTTTTTTCGATGTAAATAGCAGAAGGCTAAATGAAGATATTATTATTATTATCATCATTATTATCAACTGTCTTCTTGACGAAGAATTGTATACCGGTATAATGCTTTCTGGATTAGTTCTATCAGCTTTGTTGTAATATAGGTCACCTTGTTTCCTGAGAGTGCCATTATTCAATTTTTCGTTTTCAAATCTAAAAAATAAATTTTTTTTCTGTTAATGATTGAAATTACTTTACAACAACCCAAGAGTTTGCCAGTTTGAGGCACCATTCGAGAAAATATATAGGACAAATAAATACACAAGTTATTTTTTCAAATATATGCTAATAACTGAAACGTTGAAGCGAAATTGAACCTTTAAACAACAAACAAAAAAAAAATTTACATGAAATGCGCAAAAAATGAATGTAAGCCAATGGAATTAAGCAAAGTCGTAGGTGGTTTCTGAATACACAGATCCAGCTGGGGAGGGGCTCGCCGATGGAAAGTTCTCTGGAGATGTGGATAAGGAAGTTCGGCAAAAATCTTTATAATATTGTGCAGTAGTTTGTTCTTGTCGCTGTTCACGTGGCTGTCCTTTCGAAGAGCATGCCTGCTGGTGGTTTGACTCGTTGTTATAGCGATTCTGTGGATTATTGAATTGGTGGATTTGGCGATTCAGGGACCGGGTTTGGGGCTGTTGTGGTTGGAAGCTGTTAATTGCGCTGAATTGATTGGAATAAGACATTTGTGATGTGGAAAATGGTTGATGCTGAGAGAAGGGATAGTTGTTAGGATAGTAGGAAGGTGTTTGCGGTGGAAGAAGTTGAGGTTGAGTAGTGTTTTTTCGTTTGTTCTTTACCTTAGAAATCATTTCCAAAACACCCATTTGGAATTCAAGAATTTCGCTGTCGTCGAAATTGTTCAAATGTGGCAAAAGCCCTCGAAAGAAAGAAATATGAGGACTAACTAATGGTTCTTCCAATGCTTTTATTATTTTTAGCTCAACATCATCAGGCTGGCGACGTCTTTTGTGAGGTCGCGGTTTGGGGCTCTCACGGATAGTCACCTTGGTGGGTAGTGGGGCTTCGGGTAAAGTGTCAACATCAACACCTTCGTCTTGATTGTTGTCCGTTCTACCTTCAAAACTTTCTGCTACTTCCCTCATCTGGAACAATTTATTCAGTAATTGCATTTGGTCAGCGTATATGTAATTCTTAATGGTGCGGGCACCAGCTCCACTTTTTTTGCACTCTTTCAGCTTCCTCTTCGACTTTGAGAATGCATCCCGAAGATTTCCCGATCTCTTTGTTACTTCTTTTCCTGAAACAATTATTTCTAATTAGTGTTTCAAATTGTAAACCTCTTCATAAAGCATGACATTGATATTAAGCAAATTTTTTTCCAGATATCTTGCTAGTGGGTGCACCTTTACTGACCTACATTATTCATTCAGAGTTGGGATTTATACCGCACGTAAAATAGTAAAAGAAGTTTGCCAAGCCATCTGGTTAGTTATGAAAAATGAATGTATACGAGAACTCTCTAAAGATTATCTTGAAACCATTGCTTCTGATTTTGAAAAAAATGCCAATTTTCCACATTTCAAAATGGCAAGCACATTCGTTTGAATTGCCCGATAAGAAGTTGTTCCATGTTTTTCTTTATCCTCCATAACCTCGAAATCGTTTTTCAGAGCGCAGAAAACTTCTCTCCATGCATCCCTGGTGAGATTTCTTAATCATACTTTTAAAGACTAGCTGAACTTTAGGAGCAGTCCACACACATGTCAACCTTGTGCTCGCCACACACAGATTTTTTACATTTATAGCACACTAATTTGGACATTCTCTTTTCTTATAGGAACAAAGGGCGCAGTATTTTCGTTTTTTTTGGCTCGGGTTCTTCTCGTTGTTCATTACTTGAATCAGTAGGTTTTACGAGAATTTGGCTTATATTATCTCGTAAAGATCGTTTCAAAGTCGGAGCTTCATGTCTCTTCTCCATCCAAGGCGTGACCAAATCTGTACTGAGTTGTTTCATGTATTTTCTTCTGTTCAATGGTTTCGTATTATTCGTAATCATGTTGTGGCCATATATTATAGCAGAATTAACAAAAGCCATATTTAGGATGCCATAAAATACAGCCATCGGCCATCTATTAGTCATGCGGCTGCACGACATTGTGGAGCACATTTGATCAAACGAGTCTACTCCGCCTTTCGTTTGATTATAAAATAGTATCATGTCAGGTTTAACATTGGAATCTTTTATGAGAATTTTCATTGCAAGAAGATAAGAGATATACCATCTTTGCAGGTTTTGGCTTATACGATACAAGACAGGGGTTACGTTTCAAAAATTTTGATATTAATTATTTCAGGAACTCTATTTACTATGTTTTGAATATTATTTTTGAAATAAGATGATACAGTGAGATCTTTTTTGTCCTTAACTTTTGATTTATTCTTTCCGCTCAAATTATAACCGTTTGATCTTCTCTCAACAACAGTAAATAGTGCTATGATTAATAGCTGAACTACTGTGTATTTATAGAAATCCTTCTTGTTTTTGAAATTTATGTTTATATCAAAGTCTATACTTGATATTGACACAGTTTTTGAATTTTTATTCGCTTTTCTGATTTCTATATGTTTAATATTTTCATCAAAATAAGATCTTGTAGATTTTATGGAATTTCTGGATGAATATCTATTCATTATATATCAAAAATATATTATGATAGCTAAATATGCACATATATACTCTATTAATTTTTAACGTCTAAGACAAGTTGCCAACAGGAAGTGACCTCGAATTCTTCAATTGTTCAGTGATCTCCCGTTTATTTGATCGTACAGTGCCTACCAAAGTCAAGTTATAAGGCTGTCGAAGTAAACTTTTGGCTAACGGTATGGATGTAAACCAATTATCACAGGTTATATTTCTGTGCGACCCATGAATAGTCTGGGACAATTTCTTGATATAAAATTCACCAAGTAGCACCCCACCCGTATTTTTACTTCAGCCTATATATGGATCAGCGTCGATCATGTATTTGGAAGTTGGATCGCACATCATCGGAAACTTGATGCCGTATTTATCCGGCTTATTCGGTATGTAAATCCGAAATGGATATCTACCTCTTAACCCGACTAACTGTTCATCAATTGTAACCTCAGATCCAGGAATATAATTGATTGGTCATTGTTTTATAAACAATTATAAGGCATAAACAATAAAAAGGCATCATTTGGAAGAGTTGATCTCAAAGTCTTATCATCCATCCTAAAGGTGCGTACAGACATGTAACAGAACATCGCATCGTAACTCCGTCGCGTAACAATTGTTTGTATCGCATCGAAGATACGGCGTATCAATAAATATAGTGTATCAATACATCGTCGTGTATCTTTTAATCGCAACATACTGCCGTTCCGTCCTTACAACAGAGCAGTTGTCCTTTCCTTGTGTTCAATGGAGGTTGTCGCAGCAGCTTATATATATATGCATTACCTCGTTAAGAAAAATAAAAAAAGACGCGCAAGAAGACGGTGGTGGCAAACCCAGTTGTATACTAGCAGAAATGTGTATGGCGGAAATCATTTACTGTTGGATCTAAAATTTCAGGCAAAAAGTGGCCTTTATAACAATTTTACCAGAATGTCCCCAACAGACTTCGAGTACCTGATTCATTTAATTGGACCCAAAATAGCACGAAAAGATACTAGATGGAGAAAAGCGATTTCTGTCCAAGAAAGGTTGGCAGTAACAATTCGGTTTCTGGCGACTGGTGATTCTTTCACCAGTCTACAATACCTTTTCAAAATTTCTAAACAATCGATAAGTGCTATAGTTCCTGAAGTATGCGAAGCCATCATAGAAGGATTAAAAGAAAATATACAGGTAAGAAACTTATAAATGTTTTATTAAAGAAGTAAATACACATTAAACAAATCAAATGTTTCTCTATAAATTCTGGTAGTCAATATCGGGCATATCCAATACTTGGTTTGCTGAAGAATTGATTGCAGTATTGCGACTTGAATTATTAGAAATACTAGAACTAGCATAAGTATATACTGGAGATGGTAACTGTGATTGCTGTAGAGTAAAATTGGAAACATTGGAAACTTGGCTATCCTGATAGAGTTGAGACTGTTGTGGCATAGAATTTTGAAAGAATGACTGAAGATTATCAGTACAGTATGATTGCGAATGATCCAAATTGGTTGAACTTTGTTTGAGATGGATCCTGTCTGCTTTAAACAAAACATTCATAATTTGTTGTTGTACAGTACTTTGTAATTCAGAAGAATATTTGGCCAGTTTTTTAGCCACAAGATTTCCAAATATGTGACATTCGCTTTGCTCCTGTGTGTTACTAGCTTTTGTTGATGCTTCTGACAGTATTTTAAAAGCTTTATCTAATTTCTCAGAATCTTCATTCCTCTTTTGGCGTTTCCTACTAGGTGTCGCTTCAATCACTTTTCTTTTCGGTACATTTTCTATAGTCTCCCGATTCTCTTGTACAGCAGAATTATCGTTATCTTCTAATGTTGCTTCGTCATCCGATATTTCTTTTTCATCATTATCTTCTTCTTCGTTTACAATCTAAAATAAATATAATTTAAAATAAGTATTTAGTAACAAGTTTATTGAACGGAATTTGTTTCAATTTTTACAGATACCGACAACACCAGAAGGATGGTTAGAAGTGGCAAAACAGTTTGAGGACGTCTGGAACTTTCCACATTGTCTGGGTTCTTTAGATGGGAAACATGTTATTTTACAAGCACCACTTAACACCGGAAGCGAATTCTTTAATTACAAATCAACATTTAGTGTAGTTCTTTTTGCCCTAGTGGATGCTAATTATAAGTTTTTGTATGTCGATGCTGGAGGCCAAGGAAGAATTTCAGATGGTGGTATCTTTAAAAACTGCTCGCTTTACACAAAATTGGAGCGAAATAAATTAAATTTTCCTGAACCAGCAGCTTTACGTGGCAGACAACGGAAAATTCCTTTTTTTTATTGGAGACGAGGCATTTGCCTTTACAGATTCGCTAATGAAACCGTTTTCGGGAATTCATCCTAGAGGATCATTGCAAAGAGAGTTTAACTACAGATTATCTCGCGCACGAAGAACTGTAGAAAATGTATTTGGCATCGCCTCAGCCGTTTTTAGAGTACTTCGTAAACCGATGTTACTTGAACCCAGAAAAGCTGAATTAGTTATTATGGCAGTAGCTCATCTACATAATTTTTTGAGAGAAAGTTCCACATCTCGTCCTTTATATACGCCACATGGAAGCTTCGATAGAGAAATTAATGGAAAGCTTGTAGAAGGAACCTATAGAAGTATAACTAATGAACCCATGTCTTCGCTATTTCCATTTAGAAATATTCCCAGAAGACCAACCGAAAATGCAACACAAATTAGAGAGGAATTGTCATCGTACTTTCAAAATGAAAATCGACTTTTGTGGCAGGATAATTATTCGTAATTCATTACTTACGGTGCTTTGTGTTTCCCGAACCTTGTTTTTGTCCCAAAGGAATATCAAACTTTTATAGGCAAACCAAGTACTTTCGTAGACATCTGAAAGCCCTGTAATAAATAAAAATAAAATTTGTTATTGAAAAGTAAATAAACAAATATAGAAAAGAAATTAAAATTCACTTATTCAAACTTACCTTTACCCGTACCATGGCTCTTTTTAATTTTGGCTTTCTCTCGCCTAAGTGCTGACAGAAGACCATTAATTTTTTTTTTGCACTCACCTGCTGTTGTCTGAAACTCTACAGCAAGTTCTTCCCAAGCATCATGTTTCTTTATTTTATTGTAATATTTGGGATTTTTTGGATCCCATAAAATTTCTTTAGTACGGTAACTATTTATTAAATTAATTGTAGATTCTTCCGTCCATTCCATATTGACGTCTTCAACTGAATAAACGAATGAAAACTAAATCGCGACTGTGTACCGCAGACATGTCCAAACATGATAACAAGTGGTGCAACATCAGTGCGTATCATTTCTTTGATGCGGCGTCAAAAAACCGACAGCCGATGGAACGCCTCGATGTTACTATGTTACGGTGTTACGATGTTACGCAGTGCCGTCCAGACTTGTTACGCGACGGAGTTACGATGCGATGTTCTGTTACATGTCTGTACGCACCTCTAGGCATCTGACAATAAACTCGAATCTTTCTTTGCTCATAACTGATATGTATCGTGTACCAGAAAATGTTAAATCAAAAAGCTCATCTGTTGAAAGATGATTTTCCTTCATGACTGCAGTCAAAGTCAATAATCCAATGAATTCACGAATTTCTAGTACAGTAACGTCTCTATGAGTTGTAGTAATTCTTCCTAACTTTTGGCGTTTAGAGCTCATTTCAACATTGGTCCATTTCACAATTTCAGATAAAATTTCATCAGTTATGAATAAATTTAAAATTTGATCAGGATCAAAAATATTTTTGCACATGCGAGCTGGACCGCGAGAGGTGCGTTAGTTCATAGCTAGAGTTCTGTGCGATGTTTGAGGTTTAACAGTTGACCAAATATGTCCATTCTTACCTCGAAGAGTATTTCAATTTAATTTTTTCAATATAATTAAACATTCAGACGGTATTTAAGGATCTAATACATTCATTCGAACATTCAGATGATATTCACCTTTTCATATTCAATACCAATCAATTGAAAATGAAATAAATACACTATTTGATCACTCCTGGATGACTGAATGAAAAATGCAATTAGAAAGAGTGAGGAATATATAAAAAAGTTATTGAAAAATGATATATTATGGAGAAATTTCAATTTCAATGTATATACAATTCTTTGAAATGCTGTCTAATAAAAAAAAAAACGGATTACATCAGAAATTTATTTCGATGTAATCCATTTCTTTCAGGACAAATACTTCAATAGCTTCTGTATAATGATCAGAATAACAAAACCTCTAGATAATAGCTTGTAAAATTGTGAATATCAACCCTTTATTCAGAAGCAGTTATAATAGATTTCAAAATATTCTTCAATTTACCAATTCAGTGTTGAAATTTTCATCATAATCATTAAGTGATTAAAATAAGTTTTACGATTCTATATACCGAAAAACATACGAATTTCAGCAGTAAAATGACCTCATTACCTTCGATTCGTGAAACTCCTGAATATTTAGAGTAGGAAGCATCCATGTCATCTTCAGTGACTGACATATTGACGGGAACTAAAATAAAATCAATTAAAAATATAGCTTGAAAGAACAACAAAACATAACCCCAGATCTGCGTACTGAGATCCTAACTCCCCATTAAACCACAGAGACGACTTGAAAGATTATTCAAATGAAAATTCGGGAATTATTCAGTAGGACTAACATAGTCTTTCAATACACACATGAAGTGTCTATGAAAAGACAAAGGCATACATAAATAAGTTATTCACAAATGAAATTTCCGAATACTGGAAAAACAGAATATATCAAATATTGATATTACGTCTCTTGGGAAATATTATTCAAGGTGTTCTAAAAACCAATAATCAGAAAATCCCTAATAAAAGATTGTGGGAATTTGTGAATATCAATTATAAATCTCTTTCAGTACTTACGTCCTCTTTCTGAAGGTGGGGGACTTTCCGGACTATAAGTATCAACACCTCCAGTAAAAGTGAAATCATCTGAAACAAAATAAATGGAAATTAAAGAACATTATCAATACAAAATAGTAATCTCATTTCAGATCTAATCATTTTATGATGAAGGTCAGAACGATATTTCAAGCATTGTTCATTGAAAAATCGAATAACGAAATCATCATATTTTATGCATCTTATTACATTATCATCTCTAAGGTATGGATGAATCTGTTCTCTTAGGACATCACATGCAACAGGATGAATATCTGCACTAATACGTCTACCCATCACTCTAATGCTGTGTTTCTCCTTTTTTGTCCTGCTAATGGTTTCAAGTGTTTATCACGTTCACGTAGAATCCATTGACGAATTAAATGAGGTGACCGTTTATTAAGAATAGAATTATTATCATGAAAAAATTTCTTCACTTTTTTCATACATAATTTTTTGTTGTTACAAATTTCTTCTTCGAAAAACATTTTTGTTATTGTTTTTCCTCACTACTCCAACTGAATCGGTTCTTGTGTTTACCTAATGAAAAATAATATTCATCACTAAACTTCCAATGAAAAAGGTGCAAGAAAAATCCAGATAATATATCAAGCTGAATATTTTGGAAAGTTATCATGCATTTTGATTACAATAAATACAATTTTTTCAATGTGCACCAGAAACATGCTATGACATGTTGCTTAACTGAATGACAAAATAAATATTGAATTCATTTAATTCCTAGCTCATAAATCAGAACACATGAATGAAGTTACTCAAATTTAAACATACCCAATACATAGTTGAGCTCTGCTTGTGTTAGTTTCAATCATCTATATCACTGATACTTTCCTCATCCGAGGTAGAAGACGCCGAATCTCTTCTCTTCAGTTCAATGGATGAATGAGGAACAATTTGCTTCGTTTTTGGAGCAGATGAAAAATTTTCTAGTAGCGTGGATACCTTCGTAATATCATCAGTTTTTTTACTCATTACGTAGTAATCTTCATGAATTTTTCTGTGATGGGACATGAAATCAGATACTCTACTCTCCAGTCTTGGATCCACATTTTCATGTGCCGTTTCGGTAGCTAGATGTGGTCTGAGGACCCTCGTTCTTATTAATTGCGAATCCTTGATGCCAGATTCCTCAGCAATTCTCCTTATCAACGCACATGCCTTCAAGGTTGGCTGGGAATGGCAATCTGATGGGATACCAAGCACATATTTATTAAATTTATTAACACCAGCCAATTCACGATATTTGAGGATGAGATCAATCGATTTGAATCCTATATCTCTATGAATTAACATGGCATTGTCTTTACCAAGTTTACCTGTGAATTTCATACTTGCCCATTTTTTTATCTGTGTACGAGATAATAGATCATCGTCTCTTACTTCATATTCCCCACAATATCGCAATTCAGGTAGTCATCGATAAGGAGTCGTTCAGTTTCGCCTGGCCTTTTTCTGTTGAAACAGCCAAGTGAACTAGTGTATATTCTGCCAAACGTGTCCAACTAAATTTGGAAAATGTTTTTTTCATCTCACGTGTGAAGTATATAATTCGATCTTCCAAATATTTCCTGAATTCGGCAATATCCTCTGTTTTTGGCAGCACAGTTTTTTTTTCGATTGTTAATTTTTTGAGTTTCCGTATCTATTTTATTTACAGTCACATGAAATTCTGAATCGAAAACTAGGAGGAGGTTTTTCATCTGTTTTTGCTTCTCTTTATTATCAGATTTCACATATTCCATTTGCAATAGTTTGCAAAGTTTCTTCAGCTCAGTCCCTAAAGACCTCGCTGTAGAAGGTGCTCTGTATAAACCAGTTTGCGGGTCCTTTTCAGCTACCCTCTCAATAGCATCAATTATTAATTTGACATATTTTGCGTTCAGAATATCAAGCAGATTCTGATGGTTCAGATCGCTTTCCTTGATTGCAAGTATCAGTTTCCCAAAATTTCTTATATGTGCTCTGATATCCGACGCGTGATGTTCTTCGGTATATTTTCTACACAAGTAATTACCATAATGAACAATGGCTTCATCATAACGAACAATATTGCTGACAACATCATCACGCATTCACTTTGAATGTTTGTTCTTTGTCCTAATTTCCTCATTTCTGGATGCGAGTTTTTAATATGGTGTCTCATACTATATTTACTGTAATATCCTTTACAGATAGTATAACAAACATTTTTAGTTCTTCCTACACTGTCCTTGCAAACAATTTGATTTTCACTATCAGTCTTTAACTGTGAATTGAAAATGAAATCACCCTTCTTGCGGAGGCGTGCTAGTAATAGCAACCTCTTTTTGCTTTTTGTAGGAAGAGTTGATATCTCTTGTACTTCTTTTCCATTTTTATGTACAGATAAGTAATGTCGATAAACTTTGAAAACTAACTTCATATAATAAAAACAATAATGCTTCTTTTCTTCTCCTTTCTTCAAATTGGCTATAATGAAAAAAGTATTCTGTTTTCTATTCTACTTAAATGGCATCATGCATTTCTGGGGATCTGTCAGAACACTCAAGGTCATTTGTAAAGTCTATAGATGAATCAATGTTATAATTAGTCAACTGTATTGGAGACTTAACACTATCAACTCGTCTATTTGAATCTACAGATGTGATTTTAGAAGCACTCAGACAGTCATCCATTTATCCTATCAATATAATTAGAAAATGGCCTAGAAAACAAATCGATATCAGTTAAGGCATTTAATTAAATTTCACGAAGTTATGAGCTTTCAGAATCATTATTATTCAGTTTGCTAAAGATCTCCAACTGCAAGAAGATTTCTGTGAGTTTATTATCTTAGAAGAACTGAATTTGACACCATGATCTTCTTTCTCAACCAGCAATTCAGATTCACCTTCAGAAATAGAAGGTGAGTCGAGATTGGCAGGTTTGAGCAACACATTAGATAAAATTACAACTTTTTCATATGGATTTATACCCAATAATGCGTTTCTAAGTAAACTTACTCGAGATTCTGATACGTTCTCCTAAACGTTCTACAGATAGTATAACAAACTGTAGTAACAGTCTTATAGTAAACAGTTTTATACTATATTTACTGTAATATCCTTTATAGATAGTATAACAAACATTTTTAGTTCTTTCTACACTGTCCTTGCAAACAATTTGATTTTCACTATCAGTCTTTAACTGTGAATTGAAAATGAAATCACCCTTCTTTCGGAGGCGTGATAGTAATAGCAACCTCTTTTTGCTTTTTGTAGGAAGAGTTGATATCTCGTGTACTTCTTTTTCATTTTTATGTACAGATAAATAATGTCGATAAACTTTGAAAACTAACTCCATATAATAAAAACAACAATGCTTCTTTTGTTCTCCTTTCTTCAAATTGGCTATAATGAAAAAAGTATTCTGTTTTCTATTCTACTTAAATAGCATCATGCATTTGCAAAACTCAATGAAATTAACTCTCAAAAATAATTTCAGTAAATACATAAGAAATAACTCTTCTTTTGATTATTTTTATGATTGTTAGGTATGAAACGAACAATTTTCTTGAAGACAATGTTTTCAGTGGTATATCTGAATATTTTCATTTCAATTGACATGGATTTAGCGCTAGAGTGAAGAAATGACGATTATCGTCACAAGTCTATGATGTTATCTGTACCTCGAAGTTTTCATTACCTTTGACGATGATAAACCTATTTCTTGTTTCGTAATCTTTTGTTTATAATTAACCTACGTAACCAAAACGCACTACGTAACCAGTCAGTATTTGAGAAAGCTAAGAACTCTTCAACTGTAGAAATTGCGTCATCTTCTCCAATAACTGGGAGACCTAGATCTTTACCATTCATGTTGAACGTGCAATCTAAATCAGGAGTCGATTCAGGAGAGTAAAGTGTAACTGGGTTCAGTAGGTAATCCTTCTGTGTCCTAGTCCACTGTTCTGGTAAGAATTGTGAACCGTAAATAGTTCTCAATTCTGTATTGTCGAAAGTCGTAGGGTTGGTATAATCTGGGATTGCTTCATGGTCAGCATGGATGATGGAGTTCACGAAGAACAAAATCTGAGGGATATTTGGTTTTTCAAGTTCAAATGAAAATCTTTGGTTACCAATATATAACTGGTGGCCTCGTCGGTATGTAAGGTAAGTAGGGAGTGACTGGACCGAAACATTTCGATGAAGATTCGCCGGATGATAGGGCTTTAAATAGTGGGACTAATGGACCTGGAATCGAAAATGATTCTGGAGAAATTTCGTCAAAAATTTCCTTGACAAGTCGTTTAGTGTTTCTGGATACTACGTTACAGCTCGTTTGAGCGCGTATAGTCTGAAGATGAAAGACTATTCCAAAATACAGTCTTGATTGTAGCGGGTGCCATTTATCTATCAGTTCAGTAAAATAGTGGTTGGAACTGGAATGGAGGTAGTAAATCCATCTAGTGCAGTATATAGTAGATATTCTTTGAACAATGGACGTAAATACTGGGGGTGGGTTTAGTTCTGTTAATAAGTGGAAGTCTAATGTAAGGGATAAGTAGGTAGTTTTTTCCATCGATTGAGGGTGGAGGAACTTTCTTCGGGCGGAAGTCAGGTTCTTTCTGCAGTCTAATCTCATCATTAATCGTCGAAGACGAGGTAGTGAGGTTTGGAGAGTCGACCTTAATTTGGGGAACAACGTTTGAAGTTGCTATCTGCTCGGTGCTTTCAATAGGTTCAGTTATTGCAGAGTCCATGGTAGGTGTCTTTCTTTATATTTAAAGATGTGTTTAAGTAAAAGTTTTTCAAGTTTATAAAATCCCAGAACAAGTTTATAGAATCCCAGAAGGTTGAATTTTTCGATAAAACTATTCAAATTGACAAATTTTGAATTTGAAAAGAAGAATATTTCCTTGGGGATACTTCGATCACTTTTTACGTGAATTCTTTTTCGATCCTTATTTTATTTGGACACTTGATACACACCAATCTACTCCAAGAATTCACACTAGCTATTGTATTTTAGACACGTTGGTTTTTCCGACAAAACAAATTTTGTCATACGAAGTAAAAGACGTCTAATCTCCCTTCTTCAATTCAATTAATGAATGAGGAAGAATTAGCTTTGTTTTTGGAGTTTATGAAAAATTCTCGAGTAGCGTGGATACTTTGGTAATGTCATCGGCTTTTTAGCCATTACGTAGTAATCCTCAAGAATTTTTTCTCATGGGACATGAAAATTTGTTTCTCATGGGACACTCTTTTTGTCTGGTCTACATTTCCTTGTGCTGTTTCCGTAGCTACATGCTGTCTGAGGAGCCTTCTTTTTATCAATTGCGATTCCTACATTTTTTTTGTCTGATCTACATTTCCTTGTGCTGTTTCTGTAGCTAGATGCTGTCTGAGCAGCCTTGTTCTTATCAATTGCGATTCCTTGATGCCAAATTTGTCAGCAATTTTCATTATCAGAGCAAAAGCTTTCAGGGTTGGCTGGAAATGCATATGGAATACACATGTAGCAAATATAACTAATTGAACAATTTTAGTATATATAATTAATAACACTTTTTACATTTGAATACTATATTCACGAAACTTGTGCTGTTTCTGTAGCTAGATGCTGTCTGAGCAGCCTTGTTCTTATCAATTGCGATTCCTTGATGCCAAATTTGTCAGCAATTTTCATTATCAGAGCAAAAGCTTTCAGGGTTGGCTGGAAATGCATATGGAATACACATGTAGCAAATATAACTAATTGAACAATTTTAGTATATATAATTAATAACACTTTTTACATTTGAATACTATATTCACGAAACATTCAATTGAAAACGTTCTTATGACTTTCGTATACAACGCTCCAAACAAGACTGCCTTCTTTTTCTCATGGATAAGAACGACTCTCCAATGGGGTAAAATATTATAAACATATAGATCTTTATATTCCTATTAATTTATCTTCAAGCACTGCTCGTGCAGGAATAAGGCCTTTTGAATCCTAGAATACTAGATTAGATACCATAGCTACTAGGTGACCATGAAGGCCCTCGTATCATGTGCACCAATAAAATTTTACACATATTTATTGAATTTATTTACAACAGCTATTCACGATATATTTTTGAGTGTGAGATCAATTGATTTGAATCTGATATCTCTATGAATTAACGGGGCATCGTCTCTGCCAAGTTTACCTGCAAATTCAATACGAGCCCATTTTTATCTGTTCACGAGATGAAAGAACAGCGTCTCTTCATCATCTCCCACAATATCGTATTTCTATTAGTCATCTATATGAAGTCTTTCAGTTTCGTCTGGCCCTCTTCTGTTGAAAACGACAAGTGAACTAATGTATATTCTGCCAACCGTGTCCGTTGTACTAATTATATTCTGCCAATTTTGGAGAATTTTTTATTCTATGTTAATGCAACTAATCCGAATGGAACGAAAGAGAGGAGAAAAACTAATTAGTGAGGATTCTCAATATAATAGTAGTTCGTGATGACCTCATCGGTCTCTAAGATAGTTTGGTTGTCTACAGCGCTAGATTGGAAAGGTGTAACATTCCAGTATGGACCTTTGGTAAACAAAGGATTGTTCAAGTGGCTCTATCTACCTATGTGTCGGTGATGATACAAGGGATGTAGAGTCGTGTATTGAGCGATGGCGACGTAGGGTTGGACAATAATATTTTCGGGAGTACGGTGAGTACTGGCGTACGAAAAAGGGTGGGTGTCAGTAAACGCGTGATTTATGGTATTATATATTGTTATGAATATTCTGTGATGAACGATGGTCAAACTGAGAGGATTCGAGCGAACACTGGGGGCCTTTTGGCGAAAGGTCAGCTAATGTGCTTGATTTTTTATTCATGTCACGTGTGAAAGTACAATTCGATCTTCCGAATATAAGCTTATCTAGCGGTATGGGTTGGTTGATGAATTAAGAAACGCATAGGAATCGATCATTTATTATACATATATAGCTGGTTACATAATTGGAACCAGAAAAATTAGCGTTCCAAGCAGCCCGTCGCAATAGGTTAATTGATACCCAACATATGTACCTAAAGGATGGACCACTTCTAGAATTTGCGCACCAGACCACCCCCATAAAATAGTGAGATTAGAAGCTTCAAATGATTGATTGATAATAATATTATAATAGTTGAGGTTATTCATCAAATAAATATTACTCTATGAGGAACTCGTCGTCGCCGTCGAATAATTCTTCTATCATTGATGTAGGAATCTAAAAAATCATTCGAAATATATCATGGTAGGTATATTACCTCTCTTACTTACCCATAACGTTTTTAACACAATCAACACGTCTATGTAACCAGGAATGATGTTGTGTTGATGGTGTGAGATAAATTGATTTGAAACTGATATCTCAATGAATTAACAGGACATTGTCTTTGCCAAGTTTTCCTGTAAATCCAATACGAGAACATTTTTATCTGTTGACGAGATGGAAGAACAGCGTCTCTTACTTCATCATCTCCCACAATATCGTATTTCTACTAGTCATCTGCATGAAGTCTTTCAGTTTCGTCTGGCCCTCTTCTGTTGAAAACGACAAGTGAACTAATGTATATTCTGCCAACCGTGTCTTTTGTACGAATTATATTCTGCCAATTTTGGAGAATTTTTTATTCTATGTTAATCCAACTAATCCTAATGAAACGAAAGAGAGGAGAAAAACTAATTAGTGAGGATTCTCAATATAGTAGTACTTCGTGATGACTTTATCGGTCTCTAAGATAGTTTGGTTGTCTACAGCGCTAGATTGGAAAGGTGTAACATTCCAGTATGGGCCTTTGGTAAACGAAGGATCGTTCAAGTGGCTGCATCTACCTATGTGTCGGTGATGATACAAGGGATGTAGAGTCGCGTATTGAGCGATGGCGTCGTAGGGTTGGACAATAATATTTTCGGGAGTATGGTGAGTACAGGCGTACGAAAAAGGGTGGTGGTCAGTAAACGCGTGATTTATGGTATTATATATATAATATTCTGTAAATTCAATACTAGCCCATTTTTATCTGTTCACGAGATGAAAAAACAGCGTCTCTTACTTCATCATCTCGCACAATATCGTATTTCTAGTAGTCATCTATATGAAGTCTTTCAGTTTCGTTTGGCCCTCTTGTGTTGAAAACGACAAGTGAACTAATGTATATTCTGCCAACCGTGTCCTTTGTACTAATTATATTCTACCAATTTTGAAGAATTTTCAATTCATGTCACGTGTGAAAGTACAATTCGACCTTCCGAATATTTTCTGAATTCAGCAATATCTTCATTTTTTGGCAGCACAGTTTTCTTCGGTTATAAATCTCATTCACAGTTCAATGAATTTATGAATCGAATACTAACAAGAGGTTTTTCATCTTTTTCTGCTTTTCTTTATCATCAGATTTCACATACTCCATTTGCAATAGTAAGCAAAGTTTTTTCAGCTCAGGCCTTAACCCTAGAAAGATAACCTTATTTTATAGTACTGAAAAGATAATAAGGCGCCTGAGAGGCGCACAATTTTAAATACCGATTTATTTCACAAATTTAAATAATAATATATATCTTTTTTAATTTTAATGGAGTGTTACATTAATAAGCAAATAATTACTAATTTTATTAATTAATAAAATACAATTGTGTGTTATAATTTTTTAATTATAATAAGATTGTGCAGGATTTCACAAATCCGAAACAAAAAGTAACAAAAAATAGAGTCTTCTGTATTAAAGTAGAAAATTTAAAAAAATAGGTAACATTTATAGTATTTTTTCTTACTAACTGTAAGACTTCAGGTGCTCTGGATAAGCCAGTTTGCGGGTCCTTTCCGGCAACCACCTTGACCACCTTTCCGACAATTGGTGTAGCCAAATGGCATATTTGGATACACCAATCAACTACCGTTGAAGATGATAGTTCGGTCCTTTCCCTCACAGAAAATCTTGTAATTTGAATTCAGTTTGTGAGTTATTTTTGACAAAGCCATGTCTAAATCGATTCTTGAAACATACATACATACCATCCTGAAAATCAACATTTTCACATCCAAATCTATTAAAGCATTCTTCTTTGCAATCAAGCTTGTCCTCTGTTCAGTGTGACACTATTCGCAGACCCTCCTACACCTGAAGGTGCGCGTTGCTAGATGTGCCCGGAGCGTGTTTGCCTTGAACTTTCAAAACTCTTTTTAGTCCGTTGGAATGTTTCTACTTCTGCAGAAAATTACAAGGCACTTCGTCTCATCTGTGATTTGTGTTCGTCTCATTCTTGAGGGGAGTTTCAACCGAAACCTACCATTCCTGGAAATTCAGTTCATAGAATGCGATAACATTTCTCGGCGAAGAACAATACGTTATTTCAGGTCTAATGAGCAAATTTCAAAAACCACCATGCCCCATGCTAACCTAATTTAGAATATATAATAATCAGAGAACACATGCAAACTACGATTGATGAGTTCCTCTCTGTTAACTCTTCTAAATACGAATATGTTTTGCTCAGAGAACTTAATTACAAATACTAAATGAGTGCATTTGAAATAGCCTTAGCAGCAAAGACCACGAAGAGGTGGGAGCTTATCGAACGTATATTGAGGATTACAATAGATTCGAAGAAGACACAAAGCATATTCTCAAAAATTAATATAGTTCTGAAATGAATGTGTATGGTTAATTTTTTGTGCTATATGACTAGTGAAGTAGGAAATAAAAGGAATAATTTCAACATAATAAAAGGTGATTTTGCGAGCTGAAACAGAAGATCCCCAAGATACACGAGTCTGCTTTTTATTACCCTTAGATATAACTTTACTTGTAAAACATTAATCTCATTATATTATATATTATTATAACGATATATCATTAATATCAGTATGTTTCAAATTTAATACAACTCCTGTACGTATTCTATTATCGAATGCACTTTCAACATCTTAACACATAACTCTGCTACTACGTTTTGTATTAGATCGTCCTATCTTTGATTTAATTTTATTCAAAAGTTGAATCTGTATCGTTTGAGATGAACAAGAAGAGTTTTTTTATGCGACTACCATGGTTGAGAAATTTATGTCTAAGCAATCTATTCAACTGAGTTTTGTTGTAACAAATCTGTTTTCTGATATATCCTAACCATTTTATACATTCATCGTTGTTATTATTTTTCAATTTAAGTAAAAGCTGGTCTGCTTTCTTGAATACTGATACAGCGTTACATACCTCGGAATACATATTTCTCTTCACAATTCCACAATTTCAAATAACACTGAGGGGGGCAAGTACTCCTTCAGTCCAGTTACTTTCAGCCCATATATATCCTCCTTCATATAATTGAACTTCTTGAGCACTTCTGTGCTGCGTTGAGGTAAGTACACAAATTGATCGTTCATCTCTGATACAATAGCTGTTCCAAACTTCCCTTTCTTCAAATATGCATTTGTGATTGGAAATACCGTATTGGAAGGTAAATCCTTCAATTTCAGTGTTGGTTTCACTCAACTACAAACAGAATTTATTTTCTTAAGGTCCATTTTTCTGAAACATGATAATATAATGAATATTTATCACACGCACATATATACTTTACTCACCTGGTTTGTGTATTTCAACTTGCTCTGCTGCAGTTTCCTGCCGAAGTTTCATAAACAAGTGATATGGAATCAACCACAGACAAAAACAGCAGTTCTAGGCACTTCCGGTCTAGAACTCGCTTTGCTATACTACTACCGATATCTATTTTCATTATGATGAAATTTGCAAAGTTTATTGTACATTGGACAAATGACCTCATTGACTAGTATATAATGCGATCACAAAAAGTTATTCAGTTTACCTTCTTCCATACAAACCCATATGAATTGGGTACAATACACTCACATTCACGTACGACGTAATACTAAGTATAAGGATTTTTGCCACGAATATTCTATGCTACGATTACTACGACGTGATTTTCCACACGGGTATTCACCTGATTCCACTATAATACGATGTAATTTGTGTGTTTGGCGCCATTTTAGGTTTTTAGTAGACGCTTAATTTCATTAAATATTGTAACATTTTCAACAAATGTAAACGAATCTTCGTAATTTTCACTTTATTCACTGTGTACACTGTACTGTGTAATCTGATATGCTTTAATTCACGTTCTATGACAAACACGCTTGATAGCCTTCGTTTCCTACAGCCTTACTACTTAGAACTTTCTTAACCCAAGACAGATAATCATATTTGATATGACGTTAAAGATAATCATACGTCCCAGAGACGTTGTTGTATGTTATTAACATATTTTATAAAATATATGCAAGTTTCTGTCAGTTATATGATCTTACATATTATTTAAGTATTATGCAAACAAATAAAACATATATGTTCTATATGTTTCGTATGTTATTACAGTGTAAACTCCATGTAACATCACTCGATTTAACGACAAACTCCCTAAAACGTTGAAATCACTCGTCTTTGGTTGGTTTAACTTGTTTTCAATACAATGATACACTCCATATAGCATTACATCCACTCTCAATAACGACAACATTGAGTAATAAAAAGTACCCCTAAGTTGGCAAAATTAGTAAAATCCGTGAAGCTGTGTACGTTTTTTTGTTGCTTTATTATCCTAGCCCGTGATAAACTTGACTTTCGGCATAGAAAGTGCTCATTGCTAGATGTTTCCGGAGAGTGTTTGCCTCGAGGTTTGAAAACTCTTCACTCCGTTAGAATGTTATTACTTCTGCAGAAAATTAGAAGGCATCTATCTCTTCGTCTCATCTGTTCATTCTCTCCAGCGAAGATACAGAAACTTACTCCTGACTCTGAATAGTGATCCTGCCCAGTGAGGTTCACTGTTCCTTTGTTTCACGATTTTGGTCGAAATCGACACCACGTCAGACAAATATGATGAGGGCTTCCACAAGAGGAACACCGAACATTCCAATGACAAATAATTAGAGAAACTCGAGACGTTCGGGTTTACGTATAAATTCAACATCATGTTGAATGTGACTCCTTATTTGATTAACAGTTTTTCCACGGAACTTTGGATATTCATTAATGACTGCTTGGATTCCACGAACAGAGGGGTATATATTCATCCTCTCCCTTTCGCAGTAATCTTTATATAAACTTCTGCGTTTCTTCCTCTGTAGAGTAGCCAAACTTATTTCTGAAGAAAATCAACAGCAAATTCAGTTTGGTCAAACCCTTTTCATATTCAAAATAGTTTATATCATCTATTGGTTGTAGTACATTCTTCAAAAATTGATATTTGGGTTGGTGGATTGAATTCGAATACAAATAAATATTAATGAAGCATAAACTGTTTGGATGTAATAGAATACTTATTAAAGTCTTGATTGGTTATAGGTAATGTATTATGTTGTTTTATCAATTGCATTGTCAAACTACTATTTTAAACTGAGCATTGACGCTCATTTTAAACAATACAATTAAATTCATAACAATATTCATTCATACCTATCAACAATATTTCAAATGTTTATCCGGAAGTGTGTCGATGTTCTCATGCCAACCTACATCATAGTGGCCCTGTGCTAAAGTTTTGAAAAAATTTTTCAGCAAAAAACGCTATTCGTCGAAAGAAAATAATGCTATCTTATTTCGGTAAATATATTATTATTATTATTAATTTATTTAACCATCAAAATAATTACATGGCATGCCAATAAATTTCTGTAAATGTATACAAATAAAAGAACACTATAAAACCTAAAGTATCACATTGAACTATGCACACAATAAAATATGAAATCAAAATAATAACATTCACAAAACTTGTACAAAACAATGTAAAATAATATACACATGTCAGACTACATACACTAGAAAACATCATTGCTCAATTCCATAAACTCCTGTAAAGAGTACAGAGGATGATTCAATAGAGTAGATTTCAAACGTTTCAAGAATATTTTGTCCGGCAGTTCCTTAATTCGTGAAGGTAATCTATTATGAAATTTAATACAATAATAATTAACTCCTATTTGAGTTCTTTTGAGCCTATGATACTCGGTGAGATAATCGTCTTTGCCACGAGTGTTATACTTATATATACTTGTTATACTTATAGCATCCCAACTAAACGATGGAGCTGTTAAATACTGTGCAGGATCTAAAGAGTAGTGAGTTAAACATGTATTCCGAAAATTCTCGAAAATATCTGATAATAATAAAACATCTGACTTTAAATATAAATCTGAATATTCTCCTAAAGTTTGACAATCAAAGGTGTTCCAAACATGCTGAGCTCGCAAATATTTTTCTAAAGAAATATGCTCGTCCCTCAATTTATCAAAAAAATTTTCTTCACTTTGTAATTTTGGATCATCTAGTTTGGACCAGTTATCTACATATGAGTAAGGAAATACGCCTTTCTCTCTTATCAAACTGAATTTAGTACTATCTGGAAAATATTTTCGCTATGCCGTATGAATTTCTCTTCAGTTTGACAATAATCATGATTGGTTATAGGTAATGTATTATGTTGTTTTATCAATTGCATTGTCAAAATACTATTCTAAACTGAGCATTGGTGCTCATGTGAATATCTTTTATATGGGGAAAAATAAAATTCAGTAACTTTGATATTATATATTCATAAAACATAAAAAATTCGGACAATAAAATGGCGATTTAACAAATGTATAAACATAAAAATTCAAACAATAAAATGGTGACTTAACAATCAAATGATTATTTAACAAATGTACATATGGTTAGTTTATTGACTTTTTCATAATATATAAAAAATGTGTAATGAAAACAAATACAGAAGTTCAAATATAAATTTATAACAAAATGTTCATTCATATCAATCAGCAATATTTCAGTAGTTCATCCAGAAGTGTGTCGATGTTCTCATGCCAACCTACATCATAGTGACCCCATGCTAAAGTTCTAAAAGAATTTTTCAACAAAAAACGCTTATCGTCAAAAGAAGATAATGTAATTTTATTTCTCATTTCGGTAAACATATCATGTAAACAAGATCTGAAAATTGACATTACGCACAAAAGTGATTCATTTTTGGTAATAACATTCTTATAATCGGATAGATGAATATTTTTTTCAACTATATGCTTACTGATACCCTCCGCTTTCTTATCAACCTCATCCAATAATTCTACACAATAAGCTTTGGCTCCCGTAACGTAGAAACTCTTAATAACTTGACCAGCATATTCGTCTTTCATTTTACCTATTTGTGACACGTTTGGAATAATGTTGTGCATATTTTGAGGTGAGTAATTGGAAAGATCGAAATGTTGTGAATTTTGCTTAATAACTTCATATATATTTTCTGTGAATACTTCAACCAGAAGTGAGTCTGTATCACTACTACAGAAACTACTAAGTTTCATTACTTTAACCTTTTTTACCATATTTTTGCTTCAAAAAATTATAAAAAAAATTATATATTACAGTTTTCGAAATATCTAAAACACAAAATCCCACATAAATAGGCTTATCATATGTCACACGCGTTTTATTCATTTCAATTGCTATTAAGTTCTCAGAAAATATTTCTCTATCTTTAAAGTGGGGTTTAGCAATCCAAGTTTCAGCTCCAAATTTTTTCCCCTGCTTTTCCCAATGACTAACTAATTTTATATCCCTTCGATTTTCAACATTTTCCATTGTTTTGCCGAAAATACTGTTAATTAATAATTTGAATAAATTTTTTTCAAAGGCATTTTTTGAATTGTTTCGCAATTCTGTATTAAGGTCTATGTAAGGTTTCAACCAAGGGGATTGTTGAAATTTCAAAACTCTATGGATTTTTGTAAGAAGTAATCCTTCTTCCGAACATCGTTTCAAAGATTCGAAGTGAATTACGTAGTTCGTTTTATTAAATAAATTTGGTATCAGTTTAGGGGTTTTTCCTTGAGGAGGTATTATATTTTCCGGCAAAAATGGTAGATCATTATGTAAAACATGAAGCGTCTCAGGATAAGTAATATCTACCTCAAATATATATCCTTCGGGTGCGTTATTACACAGATTTTCGATATTCAAATTCATGATTTCTTGCTCATTCAACCAATAAAAACTGCCAGTTGGTAAGAATTGACTCATTGAGTAACCATACAAATTAGTAGCATCTAAATACATTATGTATGATGATTCTTTTGTAGGATTAAAATTTGGTAAAAATTTATTATTAGCTTCAGCGAATCTTTTAACACATATACTAACACCTCCACGTATACCCTTCTTAATGAAATGTATCATATCTACATCGGTAAGCAATTCTAATGAGATGTCTGTCTTTTTCAACATAGCATCCCAACTCAACGATGGAGCTGTTAAATACTGTGCAGGATCTAAAGAGTAGTGAGTTAAACATGTATTCCGAAAATTCTCGAAAATATCTGATAATAATAAAACATCTGACTTTAAATTTAAATCTGAATATTCTCCTAAAGTTTGACAATCAAATGTGCTCCAAACATGCTGAGCTCGCAAATATTTTTCTAAAGAAATATGCTCGTCCCTCAATTTATCAAAAAAATTTTCTTTACTTGGTAATTTTGGATCATCTAGTTTGGACCAGTTATCTACATATGAGTAAGGAAATACGCCTTTCTCTCTTATCAAACTGAATTTAGTACTATCTGGAAAATATTTTCGTACGATTTCACATTGTTCATCACTTAATGTACTGGATAATTTATCTAAAGATGAAGCTAAAAATTTAAATGAGTCTATAAACCTAAGTTCTACAAATTTCTGTTTACAGTCTCCTTCAACAGGGATGTATTTTGAAAAGGTTATGTACTTCTCTTTAGTTTGACCTACAACTTTTACCTCCTCACCATTAATCGAAAGTTTCTTTATGAATAAATGTGAATCATAATTAGTAAGGTTGTGAATTATAACTGGTACAAATTTCGATGTTTTATAAAACAAATTACAATTTTGATGAGCAGCGCCTCTATAAAAACCGGTTAAGTGATCGTGGTCCCTAACTTTCATCGAATCGGGTATAAATTCTTTCTTACAAATATGACAAACGGAGCAAATTTGAAATTCATGCTCTTGAATATCAGTAAGCGGATCCATAGTAACTACGCGACTCAGATATCTCGAGTGAATGTACCTCACATCATTTTCTAACGAAGTAATAAACCTTACGCAGCAGTCATTCCCCCGAAAGAATACATATTTAGATAATGAATCATCGAAAGCACACTTCATGTAATAGCCGCAAGAATATGGTTCATGTAAAAAAGTTTTCATTGTGAAAGATTTATCGGGATTTGGTTGAGCATTATCTAACGGTTTCAGTAAGCATTCAAAATCAGCATAAAAAACAAATGGAACTTTAATTTGTTTCTGATAATTTTTGAACTTTAAAATATTTTCTGGAAGAAATTGCTTCAATTCATTTTGGATTATATTAGTTGATGGAATTTTAGCGTAAAGTTGTCCACAATCTTTCTCACAATGCTTGGTTAATCTTTCCGCAGATGAAAAATATTGCAGACAACCATCACAAAAGTGTTTTTTAGACTTATGCCGACTTATTTGTGAAGAAACCAGGCCAGATAAATTTTTTATAGTGCAATAATGTAAATTTCCGTCGTCGTCGTCTAAAATTAAAAGATTGATGTGATAAGCTTTTTTGATACTACTGAAATATAGCGGACCAACTATTTCATATTTTCGTTTACCATTATCTATTATTGATTCTAATCCATAAACATTGATTGAAATATTATCATTCAAGTTCAAAAAAGTTGAAATATTATCTAATTTGACTGGGAACTCAATACCGTTAAAATTAAAATACTGTGAAAAATGAGGATATGACTGTGGTAAATAATTAGGTCCTTCGGGTGTGAAAATACCTGCCATGAGTGCCCATCCAAAGCAGTGGTAATCGGTGTTCCTCACGTTGATTACAGCGTTCTTCTTATTTATACATTTCGGCAATTCAATGTAGGACGATGCTCTCAACCGATTGTAACGATTGATATTCACTTCCAAATTCAATATTTTCACTAATGCCCAACCTAAACAAAAGGAGCGTATTAATAAATATCAATATAATAATTGAAAGTTCAACTTACCAGAATCTCTTTCCTGAAAATCGGCCATCTTCTGCGTAATTATGTTCTGAAATTTGTGGATGATGTCTGTCAAATTAGTCCTCAAAGTGATTATGACATTTTCGGTATTGAATGATTTTATATCAAACAATTCTTTGTTCTCAATTACGTAAAATCCAAACAACTCAAAGTTGAGTTTGAGTGTTGTCATTTGCGTGAGACTACTCCGAATAATGTCAATAATTTTGCTGGTATTTTTGTCGAAAAATTCTATTATATCAATAATGTGGCCATCAGCATCAATACGATAAGAGACAACCCTATTCTTGAATGCTGAGGCAATTTTGGAAACTCCATTACCAACGGGGATGATGACGTTATTCTTATGTCCTTTAGACTTCAGATGGGCGTTGAAAAGATTGGAAGTTATATCAACATCACACTGATGGCAATGTACCATGCTTGGAGTCTGAGTCTTCTGCTTTTTCTTCTCATGGCAGTTGAATTTCAGATGTCTATTCAGTGATGAAGATGTTTTAAACTTAGCTCTACATGATGGACATTCGAATGGTTTCTTAAAAAAAAAAAAAAAATAAAATTTGAAAAAGTCAATAAGCTAAAACAAGTCGCCTTCAGTTACCATAAGTGTTTCATATAAATCATAAAAATTGATAATTTGGGAAATAAAGCAAAAAAAATTGATAATTTGGAAATAATATTTATAATTTGAAACGAAACAGTTATATATATGAATTAGACACTTATGGATATCCGACAAGACCACTAGGAGGAGCGACACGCTTGTCATAAGTTGTTGTATTAAATGAGGAATAGTGAATTAAAAAAAAAAAACCTCAAGTAAGTTTGAAACGCTAAACGTAAAAAAAAAAATCATAAATGTGTGAACTAGGTTTTTTTTTTTAAAGAGAATTTAGAATTTCTCCTATTATATGTCAAAATAGGACTCAGAGGCCGACAAATCACTTGAAGAGTGATGTGTCGAGTCTATTAATTCTTCACTGATTACCCTATTGCTTTCTTCTAATTTGGAAAGAAAAATCGGCCTATTTTTTCTAGGTCCTATCAAAATAGGACTCGATGATTCACACTCATCATCACTTGAAGAAAACTGTGGCGAGTCTATAATTTCGCCGTTTATTAATATAGGACTCAATACTTCACAATCATCTTCACTTGATGAATACTGTGTCGAGTCTATAATTTTTTTACCGAGTACCGAACTACTTTTTTCTAATTTAGAAAAAAAATTTGGTCCAATAGGACTCAATGATTCGCAATCATCATCACTTGAAGAGTGATGAGTTGAGTCCATAAAATCTTCGTTTGTCCTATGGCTTTTTGAATTTGGAAAAAAATTCGGATTTCTACCGTTATTTAAAATAGGACATAGTATTGGGGCCGGTGTACAAAAATCTGCATCTTCTCACATAGGTGTTATTGTTTCCATATCAAAACATAATTTCCTTTTTTTGATAGGTTTTTCAATAACCCTCCCATGCCTGAATCCACAGTAGTATACCGTCTTTTCATCAATACTAGCTACATCAACAGGTGGTAGTTGAGTAGCAGTAATATTGAAATCGTTACCACTCAGAGGTGCGAGCCCTCCATTATTGATTATCTCATTAATTTCGGGATAGTTTCTTTCACTTGAAGCTTTTAACGATTCAAAATTGTGTATAACAGTATCTCTATGGTACATAATTGATTGCGTAGAGGATGCAGATTTTTGTATACAGGACTCATAAACATTAGAAATATTAAAATCGGAATGAAAAGCAGATTTTGTCATACTTATAGGAGAATAATTAATCGAAATGTTGGCCCTTGGAGATTCTAAATAACCTTCACACATATTATCAATTTGTGTTGCTCCTAGCCCACCATCTTGTGAATTTTCTAACAAGGGCACTTCATTCAAATACATAGAAACATTTGAATTTTCATAATCAAAATTTTGAATGGATCTGTCAGAACACTTTAAAAGGTCATCTGTAAAATTCATAGATGAATCAATATTGTAATTAGTCATCTGTATTGGAGACTTAACACTATCAACTCGTCTATTCGAATCTACAGATGTAATTTTAGAAGCACTCAGACAGTCATCCATATTATCAATATCAATATAATCAGAAAATGGTCTAGATAATACATCGAGATCGACATCGGTTATAGTATTTAATAAAATTTGACGAAGTGTTGAGCTTTCAGCATCATTATTATTCAATTTTTCTGAAGGTATTAAACTCCAAGAAGATTTCTGAGAGTTCATTATCTTAGAAGAACTGAATAAATCATCATGATCTTCTTTCTCAACCTCAGAAAATGGCCTAGATAAAAAATCGACATCGAAATCGGTTATATTATTCAATATAATTTCACGAAGTGATGAGCTTTCAGAATCATTATTATGCAGTTTGCCTGAAGATATTAAACTCCAAGAAGATTTCTGAGAGTTTATTATTTTAGAAGAACTGAATAAATCATTATGATCTTCTTTCTCAGCCAACAATTTCGACTCACCTTCAGAAATAGAAGGTGAATCGATATTAGCCGGTTTGAGCAACACATTAGATAAAATTTTCACTTTTTTATATGGATTCATACCTAATAATGCGTTTCTAAGTAAACTTACTTGAGGTTCAGAAACATTATCCTGTATCGAACTTAGCACAGGTTCACCTCTTGGCTCACCAACTAAACCCGACGCAGAACTTTGGCTTTCACAATATTCACTAAAAAATTTCGCGGCCATTTTAATAATTAGCTTGTAAATTAGCAAGACGTAATTAATAATCGCGACGTATACAACAACTAATGATAATCAGCATGTGTTGCATGTATATATGTATGGGAGGGGGGATAATGGTGGGAGTCTCAAGGTCAACAACAGTGGGGGTGCTCAAGGTCATGAACTTACCTGAACCGAGTCAATGACTTATCTAATTCAAGGTCACGATGTTTTCGGTTTAATGAACGTTTTAAAGGTCGAATTTTTTTTTCAAGGTCAATGACCTTCCGATTTCGTGATTTATCTATTTTAATACTGTTTATAAAACTTAGGTTACGTTATAGTTTGAAGGTCATATTTTTGAGAACTTCAAGGTCACGATGTTTTCGGTTTAATGAATTTTTCAAGGTCGAAATTTTTTCAAGGCCAATGAACTTCCGATTTCGTGATTTATCTATATCAATACTGTTTAGAAAACTTAGGTTACGTTATAGTTTCAAGGTCATATTTTTGAGAATTTGTGAATTTTTAACGCATTTTCTGGCCATCTAGAACCTAATTTTTCAAAATTTTCCCCTTCTGCGGGGACTTTTAATTTTTCGCGGTGGACCGCGCGGAGGGGCCCCCTTTGGACCCTGGACAGAAGTCCCCGCGGACGTCTGTCTATATCAGTAGATATGTGAATATAAAAAAAAATACATTTCTTATTGAAATATTTATTAGAGAAAAAAAATATATAATTCTTCATTATAGAACAATGCTTTCTTCATCGCTATAGTCCATATCGAGCTGTGCAGGGTTATCGATGACATGTTGAAATGTTTTTTGGAGAAACTTTACATTTTTCAATGAACAATAACATTTGTTGATCTCGTGAAACATACAGTCAGGTTCAGCAGGTATTAAAGCTGGATGTTCTGGAAATTCAATAATTTTACTATGTCTGATGTATTTCCCAATTATTTTTGCTTTTTCTCTTCCTTTCACATATATTTTCTCAATATCATTAGTGAATGTAGTTAATATTGATTTCAGTTTCCATGGCTGTACGAATCCGGTTTCCCATTTAATACAATGATGATTGTGTATGAGCCACATCACTTGTTTTTTATATTCTTCAGGAAGATGTTTGAATTGAAACGGTTGTTTGAAGATGAAATGTGCAATTCGATCATTTTCCAGGATTGCAAGTTCCTTCGTGAAGAAATGTTTTTTATTTATAATAAATGCTTGAATGTCTATTATAGCATATGACATTATTTCACCGACTTCGTTAGTGGATTATACGTAAATACTCTATCACTAATAATCAATATATGCGCAGTAGTATTAGCAAGTATTGCCGTGTTAGTTTCAAACTCAACTCTAAGAATCACTGATTGTGTTTGAAACCCAGTCTTTTGTTTAGAACAATCCACAATGATGAGTGGAAATGCATTTGCGAACTGAGATGGTGTTATATCAGTTTCGGATTTATATTCATAATAGTATGCGGATCTAAATTGTGTAAACATTTCATACAATGTTGCAAACTGATTATTCGCAAATGATATATTCAAGTTTTCATATGGGTATCGTTCATTATTGAGAAATAGTCTTATATTACTGAAATCACACGTATCAAATTCACTACTATCAGCTTCTAATCGTTCTCTATCTGTCTGAAATCCCATAATAATATATCTCGGAGATTCCAATTTTGTCGATGTTTTCACATTCCAAGTATGTCTTGTTGTATTTGGCAATGATGGGAAACTATGTAGTTCCCAAGTTCTGTATGGAACTATGATGTCTTTTCCCTTTTCAATGAATTTAGTTAAATTTACTTCTTCATGTAATCCGGGTATTATATGCGGTACTTTCCACATTATTTTATCTATTACAACTTTAGCCTTTTCGTCTGCGGAACATTTCTTTGTACCCGAAGCATCTGTGGTAACTACACATTTCAATGCAGATTTATCACTGTTGCTAAGTATCAATATAAGTTCTTGGAAAATGTTGACCATTACTTTTTTATAATCTTCAGCGAAACCTAGTAACATTTTCAAAGGAATGCAAACACTAAATCTACCATTTTTGACTATAGTACTTTCCTTCCCCGGGAACCATCCAGCATTTTCATATTTCACAGCTTCACTCTTGTTGAATGATGCTAATCCTTTCATTGTTGATGTTAAACCTGGTTTCGTATTAACATCAACGACGAAACCATTCACCTCATACCTTATTTCACTAAACAAGAATGCAATTCCATTATTCACAAATTTTGTATTTATTCCTGAAGCTGTTCCATCTGATTTCAGCAACTGACCTTCGATATATAAGTAGCTTTCACTTGGTAATGTACACAAATCTTCTTGTAGCGGTATTCTTATTTCATCATTATTATTATATCGTGAAGTATATGATTCGTGAATATGATATTTATATGATACTACAGATTCATCAGTGGGTATTCCTTCGTGTATACTAAACATTTTAGTTTTTCACTTCAAAACCTATGGATTTTAAGAATTGCTTGTTCTCAGACGTTAATAGTTTAACGAGCTTCTTCCTACTGTTAATTTTTCGACACTTTTGTTCATTTTTATACTTGCGACGGGTATACGTATTCTTGAAATCTAAACTCATATTTCTTTTCGAAGATGTAGACCTACTGTAATGGTTTCTTACCGTATATATATATATATATATATATATATATATATATATATATATATATATATATATATATATATATATTCACAAATAACATATAATTTACAAACCTAATATACAATTCTAATATTTAATGTTCAGAGTCCATGCTCTCAGCGCCACTATCACTATCCGTGTCATCTATCTCCCCAACCATCACCTTTCTCATTGGGTCATGCCAATTGTTGAATACTAGATGAAATGCCTTGAACCTACACCCGCGTTCCAACGTTTCTACGAAGTACACCCCCTGCGTACCACAATGGCTGCAAAGCATCTCATCTGGTGCTGGTCGAGGCTGGTGGAGATGTTTCACCGTGAACGCTTGATTGAAACTCCTCACACACAAAATACATAACAATGGCCCCTCTTCCCCATTGCTGTACCGGCGAAGAATTTCCAAACATATATTCTCTGGAAATGTAAAAAAAAACAAAAAAGTATGAATTGATTGAAGCATTGTGTTGAAAAAAATACATGAACAAAATATGAAATAATTAAAGCATTGACACTTACCCATTATTCAAAAAACTATTTCGAAACTATTTCTCAACAAAATGACAAGTCGTTCTTTACAACTCTGAATTAATTTCAGACTGACTCTCTATTAGCGCATTGCGCGATATATGGAAAAGTAGTGCCGGAAATTCTCAAGGCCGTACCTGACCAATCGAATTCAAGGTCAATCCCCACCATTAACCCCCCACTGATTCAAGGCCGAAGGTCAAACCCCACCACTGACTCAAGGTCGACTCCGCCCTTTACCCCCACCACGCCTACCTTTTCAAGGTCAAGGTCACTCGGCACGGTGCACCCCCATTCTTTACCTACTCACCTACTCATATATATATATATAAGTAAATATTGAAGATATTGATTGTCTTGTATGAATTCCAATTTAAAGTTTCTTATTGGGATAAACAATCAGAATGAGAGCAATACACGTTATTTCTTTAAAACATTCTAGCTTTCGCTAAATTTATTAGCTTCATCAGGAATCTACAAATAAGTGGGGTCGTGTTAGACAACAATATAAACAACAAAATTGAACTTACGGTTATATGAAATTATTCATTAAAATACTGGACATCACGTATAACTTCACTAATATAAACACATAAAAGGTGACAATTTAAAAACATTTCCACAAACTCAAAACTATAAACATCCAAAATAAACACTGCCTAACCTCAACGTACATAAACACAAAGCGTTTGATGTCAGTCCGACCAAACGTCAACAAAAATCAAGGATGAGAATTATCGACTCATACGTCGTTTAGTCCAACAATGTAACAAGAAGGAATATATGTTATTGAGATTTCGTGTATCCGTCTTCTTGTTCATCGTGTTGTTTGTGTTATTTATTGCTACCATTTCTAAAAAAAGTCTTTTATAATAGTTATTTTCTGTGAAAAGTATTTCTGTTTCTTCATAATTAATAATATGATGTTCATTCTTTACATGTTCAGCTAATGAACATGTATACAATCCACGTCTGCAATCACTTTTGTGAGATATGATTCTTGAAGAAATCCATCTCGAAGTTTGTCCAACATAAACCCGATCGCAAGAACCACATGGAATGGAGTATACTATATATATATATATATATATATATATATATATATATATATATATATATATATATATATATATATATATATATATATATTAGGGTGGTCCTTATTCTTAAGGAAAATATTTTTTTCTTTAATTTCGGGGGCACCACGTAATTTGGTTATATACCTTAAGAAAATATTACAGTAATTTTTTTGAATTTTTTAATAACATTTAGAGGTCGCTACCAAGGTTTAAATTTTAAATAAAAAGCCAAAATTTGTTTTTCTCAGAATCCTTTATTTTTTTTAACCAGGTCTTAAAAATATTACACAATTTTTGTTGATGCTATGAAATAAAATAATCTGAATGATTTACTTTTAAGATGCAAGGGTTGACTTGTTAGTATTGGGATACTTTTTTCTATACTCTTTTACCAACAAAAGCAAATATTGCTTTTGTTCTTCATTTGTGGTAATTAATTTATTGTATTCTTCCATTAAAGCAACACCACGCTCAGCTATATCATTCACTACACGCAATGAATGAACAATATTTTTGGCAGCTATATAATCAGGGTCTTCGTTCCAGGTTTCAACGTCTTTATAAAAAAAATCTGATGAGATACCTAGGACCTGGAAGAATTTTAAAGAATTACTGCTCACAAAGTTTTCTATATTTTTTTCGTGGATGGTCGCCATGTCAAGGTTTATTCGTTTTAAGCAATCATGTGTGCCTTCAATTTTGAGTGCTTCTACCATTTTTTTCTTCTCTTGGACTGAAAGTTCGTCATCGAAAAATGCGAAACCAGCTCTTCCGACAAATACCACAAGTGATTTAAAATCTTTTTCAGCGCAATAGTAGCTAGATTTTTGTTAACACTTTCAAAAGCTTTAAGGTCTTTTAATAATTGTAAGTCGTTTCTTGGTGCTGACTGACTGGTAGAGGCTTGAAACCAATATTTGATATAAATCATCACCGTGAAAATACATATTTCTCTCACAGCCTTTTCGTCCTTTTTCGTTAGCTTTAACTGATGCTTAAATAAATAAATTTTTAAACAGTACAAGGCTCTTGCCATCCATCTAGCTCGATGTAGACCAGCAGGTCTCCGAAATGAAACGCCTTTTTCAGGAACACCTCCTAAGAATATGATTGTAAGATTTAACATTTCTTTGTAGTCATCTCGAGGTTGATGTACTTGAAGTTGCTTTTTGGCAAAAGAAATCCTGTCTGCGGCCACTTCTGCAAGAATATTTGCCTCAGCGTCATCTGTTATTGTTTTGAAGTCGCTTTGGTCAATAGAGTCCCAACTGTTCTTAAATCTTTTGAATAATTGTATATCAGGACCACTAGATGGGGCAAGCGATTGATCCACTACACCTGACAACATAATTTCCATTATGTGGTGACGACAAGCAAACCAAAGCATATTTTTATCCATTTTGCGCTCCAAGAGAACGCATACTCCACTTCTTAAGCCGGTATTTACAGCAGTAGTGTCAAAACACAAACATTTTACTTTATCGCTCAAATTCCATGAATTTATAGCGTCGTAGACAGCCGACGCACAAGCTTCGCTTGTTCCGCGTTCTAATTTTGGGACGGCGAGTAATTGATCGACTCCATGTCCTGATAACAAAATTGGCAGCCGATCTACAGTTTTGTGTCCAGTAATATCTTCTATAAGTTTACCGTCCCAATGAATTGTTAAAGACGAACTAGGTTTAAACTCGCTTTTGAGCGACTCTGCAACAGCTTTGCGATTTTTGACACGCTGCCGACGAATAGAAGATCTATTGACATTAAATTCTGATGGATCACAGCCTGCGCTTTTCAAAGTAGATGTCACGACCATAGTTGCTTTTCTGTCACTCAATTTAGAAACATCAAGACTGGAAGCTAATTGACTGTTAATAATATCTTTTCGAGCTCGTTTTTGAGGTGGTTGCATCTTCGTCAATTTTGATATAAATTCGGAGTCAGATGGAGTTTCTTCCTCACTTATTGTGGCAGACGATGACGAAATAAATGATAATAAAGACAATGAGCATTTTTCTGTTATAGACGAGATATCTTTGTTTTCACGCTCGCGCAATTTATCAAGCCGTTCTTTTTTCTCTTTTATTTTCTTACATTTGTTTAAACTTTTTCTGTCGACTGAACCAATCAAAAATTGGCGTCGATTTTGCCGCACTGCTAACAAAAACTGTTTATCTTCTTCTAAAGTCATAATATTTAAAGCATCACGATGAGCGATGTCAAATAAATCTTCTAACTTTTGTTGCCAGTTTTGTTCTTTTGTTTTCAATGCTTCTGAACGTTTTTTCTTGTTTTCTTTATTTTTTTTAGATTCTGCCATTCTTTGAACAGCTTTTCAATTTTGCTGATGACATGTTTTTTTAATTGAATAGGTATGCCAGCTTTTTCCCACAAATTAATAACCCCACAAGCCGTCAAAGTCGCAGATTCACGAATACTTTTCTTTTCTTCATTTTTGTAGTAGAAAAAATATCGCAACACTTCGCCAATGGATGGTAAGGTTGATTGGCTTAATTCAGATAATAATTGACCGATAAGCCAAATCTCACTTTGATTTCTAGTAGTTATACTGAATCCGCTACTAGTAGACGCCATTGCAAATTGAAACACTTCACTGTAACTTTTACAAAAACAACACGTGCGCTCTTGTTGCTTAACAGAACTGAAGTGCGGGGCGATCGTAGTACAAATGAGGGGGTCGAGGAACGGAGAGGGGGAGGGGGATTAGAAGGTATAGTCTATGCTAGTTTCACTCGCACGTAACATGTTATGTACCTAAATTTTAAATTAATGGAATCACCATTTAAGCTGTATTTGAACACTTTTTGTAAAAAATTGACAGCTGGTAGCGACCTCTAAATCTTAACAAAATCAAAAACAAAAAAACATTTATTTCGTATTTAGAGGTATATAATCAAATAAGAAAGTGCCCGGAGGATAATTCGAAAGTTGAAAAATAAGGACCACCCTAATATATATATATATATATATATATATATATATATATATATATATATATATATATATATGATATGTATGGTACGAGTATAACTTGAGAACTAAAAGATTTTCCATTCATTCTTTAATAATATACATATCTACAATCATTATACATAGTTTCAAATAACATATATATTCACAAATCACATAAATATCTACAAATCTAATATATAATTCTAATATCTAATGTTCAGAGTCCATGCTCTCAGCGCCACTATCATTATCACTATCCACAATGTCGCCGACCATCATCCTTCTCATTGGATCATTCCAATTGTTGAAGACCAGATGGAATGCTTTGAACCTACACCCACGTTCCTGTGTTTCCAATGTGTAAGCCGCCTGCATTCCACATTGACTACATAACATTTCATTAGGTACTAGACGAGGCTGGTGAATATGTCTGATAGTGAAGGGTTCGTTGAAATTCCTCACACACAAAATACACAAAAATGGTCCTTCTTCCACATTTATTTAGCCACGAAAAATTTCAAACCATGAATTCTCTGGAAATGTTAAAAAAATATGAATTGATTAAAGCATTGTGTTAAAAAAAATACAATATTATTCAAATACAAATTCGAAATTATTTCTTAACAAAATTATAAGATTCTGATAACAGTTGCTTACAACTCTGAATTAATTTCAGACTGACTCTCTATTAGCGCATTACGCAATATATAGGAAAGTAGTGCCGGAAATTCTTAAGGCCGTACCTGGCCAATCGACTTCAAGGTCAATTACCCACCATTACTCCCACCACTGATCAAGGTCGACTCCGCCCATTACCCCTACCACGCATACCTTTTCAAGGTCAAAGTCACTCGGCACGGTGCACCCCCATGCTTTACCTACTTGTGAATTAGGTTTTTTTTTCAAAGAGAATTTAGAATTTCTCCTATTATATGTCAAAATTGGACTCGGAGGGCGATCAAACTCATCACTTGAAGAGTGATGTGTCGAACCTATAAAATCTTTACCATTGTTTTACCGAAAATACTATTGATTAATAATTTGAATAAATTTTTCTGAAATGCATTTTTTGACTTGTTTCGCAATTCTTTATTCAGGTCTATGTAAGGTTTCAACCAAGGGGATTGTTGAAATTTCAGAACTCTATGGATTTTTGTAAGAATTCTTCTTCAAACATTGCTTCAAAGATTCGAAGTGAATTAGATAGTTCGTTTTATTATATAAATTTGGTATTAGTTTAGGAGTTTTTCCTTGTGGAGGTGTTATATTTCAGGCAAAAACGGTAGATTATTATGTAATACATGTGACGTCTCAGGTTTTTACATAGATTTTCAATATTTCAATCCATGATTTCGTCTCATTCAACCAATAAAAACCGTCAGTTGGTAAGCATTGACTCATTGAATAACCATACAAATTCGTAGCATCTAAATACATTATGTATGATGATTCGTTTGTAGGATTATGATTTGGTAAAAATTTGTTATTAGCTTCAGCAAATCTTATACTAGCACATATACTAACACCTCCACGTATACCCTTCGTAATGAAATGTATCGTATCTACATCGGTAAGCAATTCTAATGATATGTCTATCTTTTTCAACATAGCATCTTAACTCAACGATGGAGCTGTTAAATACTGTGCAGGTTCTAAAGAGTAGTGATTCAAACATGTATTCCGGAAATTCTGGAAAATATCTGACTGAATATATATCTGAATATTCTCCTAAAGTTTGACAATTAAAGGTGTTCCAAACATGCTGAGCTCTCGAATATTTTTCGATAGAAATATGCTCGTCCCTCAATTTATCAAAAAATTTCCTTTACTTGGTTATTTTGGATCATCTAGTTTGAACCATTTATCTAGATATGATTAAGGAAATACACCTTTCTCTCTCATCAAACTGAATTTTGTACTATCTGGAAAATATTTTCGTACGATTTCACATTGTTCATCACTTAATGTACTGGATAATTTATCTAAAGATGAAGCTAAAAATTTAAATGAGTCTATAAACCTAAGTTCTACAAATTTCAGTTTACAGTCTCCTTCAACAGGGATGTATTTTGAAAAGGTTATGTACTTCTCTTTAGTTTGACCTACAACTTTTACCTCCTCACCATTAATCGAAAGTTTCTTTATGAATAAATGTGAATCATAATTAGTAAGGTTGTGAATTATAACTGGTACAAATTTAGACGTTTTATAATACAAATAACAATTTTGATGAGCAGCGCCTCTATAAAAACCGGTTAAGTGATCGTGGCCCCTAACTTTGATCGAATCGGACATAAATTCTTTTTCACAAATATGACAAACGGAGCAAGTTTCAAATTCATGTTCTTGAATATCAGTAATCGGATCCATAGTAACTACACGACTCAGATATCTCGAGCGAATATATCTTACATCATTTTCTACAGAAGTAATAAATCTTACGCAACAGTAATTTCCCCGAAAGAATACATATTTAGATAAGAAATCATCGAAAACACATTTCATATAATATCCACAAGAATATGGTTTACGTGAAAAAGTTTTCATTGTGAAAGATTTATCAGGATTTGGTTGAGCATTATCTGACGTTTTCAGTAAGAATTCAAAATCAGCATAAGAACAAACTGGAACTTTAATTTATTTCTGATAATTTTTGAACTTCAAAATATTTTCTGGGAGAAATTGCTTCAATTCATTTTGAATTATATTAGTTGATGGAATTTTAGCGTAAAGTTGCCCACAATCTTTCAATGCTGGATAATCTTTCCGCAGATGAAAAATATTGCAAACAACCATCACAAAAATGTTTTTTAGACTTATCCCGACTTATTTGTGAAGAAACCAAACCAGATAAATTTTTTATAGTGCAGTAATGTAAATTTCCATCATCGTCGTCTAAAATTAAAAGATTGATGTGATAAGCTTTTTTGATACTACTGAAATATAGAGGACCAACTATTTCATATTTTCGTTTACCTTTATCCATTATTGATTCTAATCCATAAACATTGATTGAAATATTATCATTTAAGTTCAAGAAAGTTGAAATATTATCTAATTTTACAGGAAACTCAATACCGTTAAAATTAAAATATTGCGAAAAATGAGGATATGATTGCGGTAAATAATTAGGCCCTTCGGGTGTGAAAATACCTGCCATGAGTGCCCATCCAAAGCAGTGGCAATCGGTGTTCCTCACGTTGATTACAGCGTTCTTTTTACTTATACTTTTCCGCAATTCAATGTAAGATGATGCTCTCAACCGATTGTATCGATTGATGTTTACTTCTAGATTCAATATTTTCACTAATGCCCAACCTATACAAAAGGAGCGTATTAATAAATATCAATATAATAATTGAAAGTTCAACTTACCAGAATCCCTTTCCTGAAAATCAGCCATCTTCTGCATAATAATATTCTGAAGTTTGTGGATGATGTCAGCCAAATTAGTCCCCAAAGTGATGATGACATTTTTTCTATTGAATGATTTTATGTCAAACAATTCTTCTCGATTCTTGATTGTGTAAAATCCAAGCAACTCAAAGTTGAGTTTTAGTTTTGTCATTTGCGTGAGACTACTCCGAATAATGTCAATAATTTTGCCGGTATTTTTGTCAAAAAATTTTAATATGTCAATAATGTGGCCATCAGCATCAATACGATAAGAGACAACCCTATTCTTGAATGCTGAGGCAATTTTGGAAACTCCATTACCAACGGGGAAGATGATGTTATTTTTATGTCCTTTGGACTTCAGATGGGCGTTGAAAAGATTGGATGTTATATCAACATCACACTGATCGCAATGTACCATACTTGGAGTCTGAGTCTTCTGCTTTTTCTTTTCGTGGCAGTTGAATTTCAGATGCCTATTCAGTGATGATGATGTTTTAAACTTAGCGTAACATGATGGACATTCGAATGGTTTCTTAAAAAAAAAAAAATTGAAAAAGTCAATAAACTAAAACAAGTCGCCTTCAGTTACCATAAGTGTTTCATATAAATCATATAAATTGATAATTTGGGAAATAAAGCAAATAAATTGATAATTTGGAAATAATATTTATAATTTGTAACAAAACAGTTATATGTATATATGAATTAAACACTTATGGATATCCGACAAGACCACTAGGAGGAGCGACACGCTTGTCATAAGTTGTTGTATTAAATGATGAATAGTGAATTAAAAAAAAAAAAACCTCAAGTAAGTTTGAAACGCTAAACGTAAAAAAAAATCATAAATGTGTGAATTAGGTTTTTTTTTTCCAAAAGAATTTCGAATTTCTCCTATTATATGTCAAAATAGGACTCAAAGGCCGACCAAACAAATCACTTGAAGATTGATGTGTCGAGTCTATTAATTCTTCACTGATTACCCTACTGTTTTTTTCTAATTTGGAAAGAAAAATCGGCCTATTTTTTCTAGGACCTTTCAAAATAGGGCTCGATGATTCACACTCATCATCACTTGAAGAAAACTGTGGCGAGTCTATAATTTCGCCGTTTATTAAAATAGGACTCAATACTTCACAATCATCTTCACTTGATGAGTACTGTTTCGAGTCTATAATTTTTTTACCGAGTACCGAACTACTTTTTTCTAATTTAGAAAAAAAATTTGGTCCAATAGGACTCAATGATTCGCAATCATCATCACTTGAAGAGTGATGAGTTGAGTCCATAAAATCTTCGTTTGTCCTACGGCTTTTTGAATTTGGAAAAAAATTCGGATTTCTACCATTATTTAAAATAGGACATAGTATTGGGGCCGGTGTACAAAAATCTGCATCTTCTCGCATAGGTGTTATTGTTTCCATATCAAAACATAATTTCCTTTTTTTGATAGGTTTTTCAATAACCCTCCCATGCCTGAATCCACAGTAGTATACCGTCTTTTCATCAATACTAGCTACATCAACAGGTGGTAGTTGAGTAGCAGTAATATTGAAATCGTTACCACTCAGAGGTGCGAGCCCTCCATTATTGATTATCTCATTAATTTCGGGATAGTTTCTTTCACTTGAAGCTTTTAACGATTCAAAATTGTGTATAACAGTATCTCTATGGTACATACTTGATTGCGTAGAAGATGCAGATTTTTGTATACAGGACTCATAAACATTAGAAATATTAAAATCGGAATGAAAAGCAGATTTTGTCATACTTATAGGAGAATTATTCATCGAAATATTGGCCCTTGGAGATTCTAAATAACCTTCACACATATTATCAATTTGTGTTGCTCCTAGCCCACCATCTTGTGAATTTTCTAACAAGGGCACTTCATTCAAATACATAGAACCATTTGAATTTTCAACATCAAAATTTTGAATGGATCTGTCAGAACACTTTAAAAGGTCATCTGTAAAATTCATAGATGAATCAATATTGTAATTAGTCAACTGTATTGGAGACTTAACACTATCAACTCGTCTATTTGAATCTACATATGTAATTTTAGAAGCACTCAAGACAGTCATCCATATTATCACTATCAATATAATCAGAAAATGGTCTAGATAACACATCGAGATCGAAATCGGTTATAGTATTCAATAAAATTTCACGAAGTTGTTGAGCTTTCAGCATCATTATTATTCAGTTTGCATGAAGATATCAAACTGCAAGAAGATTTCTGAGAGTTCATTATCTTAGAAGAACTGAATAAATCATCATGATCTTCTTTCTCAACCGCAGAAAATGTCCTAGATAACAAATTGAGATCGAAATCGTTTATATTATTTAATAAAATTTCACGAAGTGATGAGCTTTCAGAATCATTATTATTCAGTTTGCCTGAAGATATCAAACTCCAAGAAGATTTCTGAGAGTTTATTATCTTAGAAGAACTGAATAAATCATTAGAATCTTCTTTCTCAGCCAACAATTTCGACTCACCTTCAGAAATAGAAGGTGAATCGATATTAGCCGGTTTGAGCAACACATTAGATAAAATTTTTACTGTTTTATATGGATTAATACCTAATAATGCGTTTCTAAGTAAACTTACTTGAGTTTCTGAAACATTATCCTGCATCGAACTTAGCACAGGTTCACCACTTGGTTCACCAACTAAACCCGACACAGAACTTTGGCTATCACAATATTCGCTGAAAAACTTCGCGGCCATTTTAACAATCAACTTGTCAAGACGTAATTAATTATCGCGCCGTATACAACAACTAATGATGATCAGCATGTGTTGCATGTATATATGTATGGGAGGGGGGATAATGGTGGGAGTGCGCAAGGTCAACAACAGTAGGAGTGTTCAAGGTCATGAATTTACCTAAACCGAGTCAATGACTTATCTATTTCAAGGTCACCATGTTTTCGGGTTGATTAACTTTTCAAGGTCTAAAATTTTTCAAGGTCAATGAACTTTCGATTTCGTGATTTATCTATTTTAATACTGTTTAGAAAACTTAGGTTTCGTTATAGTTTCAAGGTCATATTTTTGAGAATTTCTGAATTTTTAACGCATTTTCTGGCCATCTAGAACCTAATTTTTCAAAATTTTCCCTTTTTCCCCGCGGGGACTTGGAAGTCCCCGCAGACGCCTGTCTATATCAGTAGATATGTGAATATAAAAAAATACATTTCTCATTGAATTATTTATTAGAGAAAAAAATATATAATTCTTCATTATAGAACAATGCTTTCTTCATCGCTACAGTCCATATCGAGCTGTGTAGGATTATCGATGACATGTTGAAATGTTTTTTGGAGAAACTTACATTTACATGTATTTACAATACATTTTTCAATGAACAATAACATTTGTTAATCTCGTGAAAAATACAGTCAGGTTCATCAGGTATTAATGCTGGATGTTCTGGAAATTCAATAATTTTACTAGGTCTGATGTATTTCCCAATTATTTTTGCTTTTTCTCCTCCATTCACATATATTTTCTCAATATCATTAGTGAGTGTAGTTAATATTGCTTTCAGTTTCCAAGGCTGTTCGAATCCGGTTTCCCTTCAATACAATGAAGATTGTGTATGAGCCACATCACTTGTTTTTTATATTCTTCAGGAAGATGTTTGGAAACGGTTGTTTGAAGATGAAATGTGCAATTCGATCAATTTTCAGGATTGCAAGTTCCTTCGTGAAGAAATGTTTTTTATTTATAATAAATCCTTGAATGTCTATTATAGAATATGACATTATTTCACCGACTTCGTTAGTGGATTATATGTAAATACTCTATCTCTAATAATAATCAATATATGCGCGGTAGTATTAGCTTGAAGAGTGATGTGTGGAGTCTATAAATTCTTTGCTGATTACCCTACTGCTTTTTTAATTTGGAAAGAAAATTCGGCCTATTTTTACAGGGAAAACGGTCTATAGATGAATCAATGTTGCAATTAGTCAACTGTATTGGAGACTTAACACTATCAATCTGTCTATTTGAATCTACAGATGTGATTTTAGAAGCACTCTACTACCTTACTGCTTCCTACTGCTTTTTTTCAATTTGGAAAGAAAATTCGGCCTATTTTTACTAGGAAATTTTCTCAAAATAGGACTCAATGATTCACAAACATCATCACTTGAAGAGTGATGTATAGAGTCTATAAATTCTTTGCTGATTACCCTACTGCTTTGTTCAATTTGGAAAGAAAATTCGGTCTATTTTTACTAGGAAAAAAGTCTATAGATGAATCAATGTTGCAATTAGTCAACTGTATTGGAGACTTAACACTATCAATCCGTCTATTTGAATCTACAGATGTGATTTTAGAAGCACTCTACTACCTTACTGCTCCCTACTGCTTTTTTTCAATTTGGAAAGAAAATTCGGCCTATTTTCACTCGGAAATTTTCTCAAAATAGGACTCAATGATTCACAAACATCATCACTTGAAGAGTGATGTGTGGAGTCTATAAATTCTTTGCGGATTACCCTACTGTTTTTTTTAATTTGGAAAGAAAATTCGGCCTATTTTTACTAGGAAATTTTCTCAAAATAGGACTCAATGATTCACAAACATCATCACTTGAAGAGTGATGTGTGGAGTCTATAAATTCTTTGCTGATTACCCTACTGCTTTTTTTAATTCGGAAAGACAATTCTGTCTATTTTCACTAGAAAAAAAGTCTATAGATGAATGAATGTTGCAATTAGTCAACTGTATTGGAGACTTAACACTATCCATCTGTCTATTTGAATCTACAGATGTGATTTTAGAAGCACTCTACTACCTTACTGCTTCCTACTGCTTTTTTTCAATTTGGAAAGAAAATTCGGCCTATTACTAGGAAATTTTCTCAAAATAGGACTCAATGATTCACAAACATCATCACTTGAAGAGTGATGTGTGGAGTCTATAAATTCTTTGCTGATTACCCTACTGCTTTTTTAATTTGGAAAGAAAATTCGGCCTATTTCTACTAGGAAATTTTCTCAAAATAGGACTCAATGATTCACAAACATCATCACTTGAAGAGTGATGTGTGGAGTCTATAAATTCTTTGCTGATTACCCTACTGCTTTTTTAATTTGGAAAGAAAATTCGGCCTATTTCTACTAGGAAATTTTCTCAAAATAGGACTCAATGATTCACAAACATCATCACTTGAAGAGTGATGTGTGGAGTCTATAAATTCTTTGCTGATTACCTACTGCTTTTTTAATTTGGAAAGAAAATTCAGTCTATTTTTACTAGGAAAAAAGTCTATAGATGAATCCATGTTGCAATTAGTCAACTATATTTGAGACTTAACACTATCAATCCGTCTATTTGAATCTACAGATGTAATTTTAGAAGCACTCGGACATAGCATCCATATTATCACTATCAATATAATCAGAAAATGGCCTTGATAAAAAATCGAGATCGAAATCGGTTATAGTATTTAATAAATTTTCATGAAGTGATGAGTTTCCAGAATCATTTTTATTCAGTTTGCCTGAAGATATTGAACCCCAAGAAGAGTTTTGAGAGTTTATTATCTTAGAAGAACCGAATAAATCATCATGATCTTCTTTCTCAATAAGCAAATTCGACTCACCTTCAGAAATAGAAGGTGAATCGAAATAAACATGTTTGAGCAACAAATTAGACAAAATAATAACTTTTATACGGATTTATACCTAATAAAGCGTTTCTAAGTAAACTTACTCGAGGTTCTGGCACGTTTTTCTTCATTGAACTTACGTTCACCTCTTGGTTCACCAACTAAACTCGACACAGAACTTCGACTATCACAAAGTTTACTGAAATACTTAGCAGCCATTGTTACGGTTAACTCAAGACGCATACAACAACTAATGATGGTCAGTATGTACTGCAAGTATATATGTATGGGAGGTGGGAATAATGGGAGTGCTCAAGTTCAACAACAGTGGGAGTGTTCAAGGTCATTAACTTACCTATCCCGAGCCAGCGACTTATCTGGTTCATGGTCACGATTTGTCAATTTTCGGGTCAATGAACTTTTCAAGGTCACAACTTGTCTAGGTGTCATTCTTCGATTTCAAGGTCGATGAACTTTCGAGTTCACGATTTACTTATTTCAGTACGGTTCACTGAGGTTTCAATATAGCTTCAAGGTCATATTTTTCAAAAACTTGTGAATTACTAACGCATTTTCTGCCCATCTAGGACATAATTTCATTATGTATGGATATTGAGAAATAAAATGGTTTTTTTGATTTTCTTTTGAACTCATTATTAATACAAAGTGTGATTATATTTGACAAAATCTATTGATAAAAACTTTTTCTCTATGTTCAATAGCTAAAATAGGAGTCAGTATTTTCTCTGAATTACTTATTCTATTTTTGAATCTAATTCTGTCTATAACAAAGGTTTCCCAATAGTATTTGCGTGATTCTCGATGAGCGAAATTCCAAGCATAAATGTTATAAATTTCACAGGTATCATTGAAATGTACATTCTTCATATTAAAAAGCTATCTCATTCACTTCATTCAATACAGTATATGGATCGACCTTGATTAACTCTTTAAATATTATTGTATTCAATAAGTCTTTATAAGATTGTTCTAATAAATTGTTTATGGTCACTTACACATCACCATTCATCTTCATCGCTGACCGCGTCATCATTCTTTAGAAGTCTTCAAATCCATGATATTCCAGGAACTCGATGTCATTTATCAACTCCTGTAAAGATAATAATTCACAGAGATTTTCTCTTCCTGTGTAAACTTGACTTCTCTCATTTCTCACAGCGGGAATAGGTTTGTTATTGATACTTATGAAGAGAAGGGTGATGTTATTCAACTTCTCAAATTCATGTGCATGTTCCAAAACGGCAAGTTTAGATTTTGGAACTAATCTGAACATTATTTTTTCTGGTAAAGTTATATTATCGAATATCCATTTCCTAAATTCTTCGATTGAACGTACTAAATTTTCACAACAAACAGTCAATGTTGTTTTTTCACTTAGAAATGCATCGCAAATGAGTTCAGCTTCATTTGTTGTTTTTTCATCAGTTATTTTCAAGTCCATACTCCAATTGACGTTCTTGTTTTCATCATCCTTTTTTTTTGAGTTGATATTCAACGATTCTCTTCAACACCCTATTCTATAGATGATTTCAATATTATCCATCTATATCCACCTAAGTACTGAAATGATATTCAAATCAGTCCCCAGGTTCGATTTCACCTATTGATAAGGGCGATTTTCCACACAGTGCACAATATTGTACAAAAAGCTTGTTAATGTGTTTCAGATTGGATTTTTCATCTATCGTATCAATTTTATGAGTACTAACAATTGTGTGCTAATCGATGGTAAATTTCTGCTTCTTGGATTCAAAACATGATGTACATAAAACTTTATGTGTCACGAATCTTTTCCACTCACCGGAATCATAACAGTAGTGACCTAATTGATTATTATATTCTATTTCGGAAAAACTTATTCCACTTTGAAGAACTTTGCACTCTAAAATACATAACATATTAAGGGAAATATAGCTACACTTTGTTACTTCAGTATCAATTCGACCATATATATATACGAAAAAGTAATTAGGTATTGATTTCTATTGCTTAGGTACGGTCCTGAGAATAGAACATGTTCGATTCTCAAGGTCGTACCTAACCAATATAAAAATCAGTGCCCATTTCCCCACACTAACTCCACTCACTGAGTCAAAGTCGACTCCCACCTATTACCCCCACCACGCCCACTTTTCAAGGTCAAGGTCACTCGGTATCGTAAACCCCCACTCTTCACTTACTGCCCCTCCACAATCTTTCGACGTGTTGAGTATGAGCACCAGAATGGGGGTCAACGAAGTTTTTACTGTGATTGACCGTTTGGGTGAAAAAAACATTCATCACCCAGTCATATGCTCTCCAACAATCAGAAATTATGGTTGCGCCCAGTAGCACCTATTCATTTATTAATTGTAATCTTCACTGCGGTTCGAAACCGGTTTTAGAAAAAATTTTTTCGAATCACGTTCAATACCCCCAAAAACCCATTGTCCCTCAATTACTCAATTACTAAAGAGGGGTACTCTTATATTTTCGCTTTCCGAATTTAGCGTCATCAATCTCAACAATTTTGCCGATTTTCTGAATTTTTTTGAACAATGGTAAAACAAACCTCCCTACAAAAATGTTTCCAGTCTACAACCGTTCTGGAGGACCATTTCATTTCTTCTGGAAAATCACATTGTTTTAACTGAGGAATCGTCCAAAAAGCAATGAATTTGCAGATTCAGGAACTGGTAATTTTGAATTTTCGAAAAACGTATGTTTGTGTGCAGAAACTGAAAATCCACAATATACACATGCACGTTTTTTAATTCTTTCAGATAAAACTCTACTAGTATAACAGCGATACCTATTTTCATTCTGATTAAATTTGCAAGTTTCTTGCACTGAGGAAAATTCATCTCATTTACAATACGTTATGTCCAACCAAAAAGTCATTCAACTTACCTTCATCCTTACCAAGGAATAAGAATTCAGAAATAGTAAACTCAGACCCACTTCAAACCATATTAACACTTTAATTAAGTGTTAAGTAACAAAAGGTAACAAAACACTCACTATAACGTACGACATAACGAAAAAGATTTTGGCCACAAATATTCTATGTTACGATTATGATAACGAGGTAATTTTCCACACGGGTAATTTCCCCGAATTAATACGATATAACCTGTTTGTTTTGGCGGCATTAATCTTATTTAATTTTATAAATTAAATCTGTCATGCTGTATGTCCTCTATTCAGTATGACACTATTCGCTGACGCTTGTACTTCAGAAGGTGCTCGTTGCTAGACGTTAATATTCAATATCATGTTGAATGTGTCTCCTTATTTGATTAACACTTTTTTCACGGAACTTTGGATGTTCAACAATTGCTGCTTGGATTCCACCAACAGAGGGGTATGTATTCATCCTCCCCCTTTCGTGGTAATCTTTGTGTACCCTTCTGAATTTCTTCCTCTGTGGAGTACTTTCTTTATCTCTGGCTAGCTCTCGAGTAGCATTCTCCATTTAAATGTCTATTCTGTCGGCCCCGCATCAGGAGCGTAAAGTTCTTCATGCATTTTTTATCCGCCTCATTTTCTTGTATTTATAGCCTCAATACGAAGGCAGTTTGCAACATGCCCTAGAGCTTGCAGCACTCGGAGGCAGTGGAAGGTGCTCTGAATAGGCCGGCTCTATAACCCCCATTCTACATGCCTTATGACCTCTATAGCTTTCACAACGGTATAATAGTGTTTAAGGGCAATAAACTTCTTCAAGATTCTTCGTTGATATCGATCAATTGATTGCGTTCAACAATTTAGCCAGAAGTTTTATCTTGGAAGCAATGTAATTGAAATGCTGATTACTCTCCTCCTGTGTTCCTTCTTGACATTAACCTTCGGCTCAACGATGCGTAAATAATGATAGTTTCATCCTGTGCTGCAATCTTCAATATTTTAGGATCTCTAATGGTTGGAAATATTGTTCAACCAGTTTAGCAGATGCCATACCATGAACTCTTATTACGGCCACCTTGAATGCTTCAATAATATTCTTCAACAAATCTTCATTTCTTTTCACAAAGCATCATTGTTTCGCATGGTTAAAACAATTATTTTTGGAGTAGTAACCTCCACATAGGGTTGTCAGGTCGCCAAACCTAGTAGCCGGAGAGACCAGTCAGTTTGGCCGGACATTTAGGTAGAAAGGCCGGACACCCTACATCATTGAGGATTTCGTCTCAATATTCTTAGACTCGATAAACAAATTATATCTAAAATCAAGCTCTATTAGTAATATAATAACTAATGACTAATAGTCACTTATAATAACTAATTTTTGAGGTTACTATATTTAACTAATAATAAATAAAATCGTATGCCAAATTAGTCTTAGGTAGGTACTTTATTATTAATCAAATATCATCAGTCAAAATTAAATTCTAGATGCTTATAAACATTTGTCAACATATCTGAACTCTTAAATTCTAATGAAAGGAACAAATAAGACTTCAACTAAAAGATAATAATCAAAAACAAAAGTTAAACAATCAAACAAAACTTTTTCTCTTTGAGTTCAACAATAAAAGGAAAATCTTATTGTGTTAGGCTTTAATAACAACATTTAAGTCGGTGTACTACGTTTAACTATTGTTAACTTCATACACTGGTTTAACTTTTGTTAACTCTTATCTGCTGCAGTCTCTTGAATTGATACGAGACATCGTCACGTATTTGGGTTAAAGATAGCCAAATATTAGTAAGCTAAAAAGAAAAATTCAAAATTTTTTCAATTTTGTATCTCCTCACAGCAATAATTTGCAAATACCACGATTGAAAGCAAACCTCAGTTTTCATAATAAAAATCGCAGGTTTGAAGTATCGCCACCTTTCGAAAACCTTGATAATGGTATCATCAATACTGAATTACAAAATGCAATAAAAAAAATAAACAACGGTAACTTATGTGTAATTAATTGCTTTGAAACATCAAATGGTATCATCAATAACAAATTACAAAATGCGATAAACAAAAACAACGATAACTTATGTGTATATATTTGCTCTGAAACATAAAATGGTATCAATACCAAATTACAAAATGCAATAAACAAATAATCAGCGATAACTTATGTGTATTTATTGGCTCTAAAACATAATATGGTATTATCAATACCAAATTACAAAATGCAATAAACAAATAAACAACGATAGCTTATGTAAATTTATTTGCTCTGAAACATAAAATGGTATCATCAATACCAAATTACAAAATGCAATAAACAAATAAACAACGATAAGTTATGTGTAATTATTTGCTCTGAAACATAAAATGGTATCATCAATACCAAATTACAAAATGCAATAAACAAATAAACAACGATAACTTATGTGTAATTATTTGCTCTGAAACATAAAATGGTATCATCAATGCCAAATTACAAAATGCAATAAACAAATAAACAACGATAAGTTATGTGTATTTATTTGCTCTGAACCATAAATTGAAGTACAAAAAATCGTAAATGTTACTGTCCTCAATAATTTGAACACCCTTAAATTGGCACACAACGAAAATATTTTCAACTGTACAATAGGGGTCTGAAGTAATTTTTTATACTTCTATTCAATTCCTTCTGAAAATTGAAAATCTTTTCAAATATACAATGGAAGTCGGAAGTAATTTTCGTAAACACTTCTATTCAATTCCTTCCGAAAATTGACGAAAATCTCTTCAAATGTACAGTAGAAGTCGGAAGTAATTTTTATACTTCAATTCAATTTCTTCTGTTATTTGAAGAACTGTTTTCCCTGTAAAGATATTGAATAGAAGCTGGAACATAATTAGCACCAATGGGTTATACAATTTTTTCAGTATAAAGAAAATAATGGTATTTATTGAGAAATTATCGAATCATTAATAATTTTCATTGATTCAACGCAAATCGAAACTAGTGTATTGAACATGACCCACTGTTCCTTCCCGCACCTACCTCCAGTCACACCTGTCACTTTTTAGTATGAGAGGCCATGGATTACATTATATTTCAATATGTCCAACACATCTGAAGGTGAAATGCAAGCAGTTCAAGATAAGGTAGTGCACTTCTGGATAAGCTTCAACTAAAATTCAATAGGAATAGAAACAAAAGCAGAACAAACACATGTAATTTTACTATATTGTGAAAACATTGGAATGATAGAAGATAGAACAGCCTCTGAATAATGAATAATAATCGCTCTGGAAGAGAACTAACAAAATCAACTAACAAGTGTCATAATTCCCTTTCAAGAGAAAAAGAACATTTACAGTGTTTTTCTGCTTTCCATCCACTTACAAAGTTTCTTACATGTCTAACATGGGCATACGAACCTACTTCAAATAAGCCAAATCTAAAACAAATCAATTTGGTTTAAAATTTTTTACATGAAAATTGCATTTGATGGAGGTCATTAATGGAAACTTTCTGCCTAACAATTTTGTTATTAGCATTAGAAGAAAAATACATCAAAGTCAAAATTCTGAAAATACGTTGTGATGTTAATACATGTTAATAATACTGGGAGAGAACTCTGGCTGGAGAGGAAAGGCTCAGAGCCTATTATTTTCTGAATCTGATTTCAACTGTAATAATAATTTGAATGGTAGAAGAGGAATAGGTTGAATAAGGAGAAATCTTCATTTGAATTATCCTTTCTCTATTGGAACATTGTAATTTTGTTGATAATCCGGGTCCCTGAAAAGAATATTTTACCACATCATTTTGAATTATTGTACTTCATTGTTTTATCCTATTCATAACTGTATTTGTTTTAAATAAAAAGGTCTAAAATTATTCTTTTTTATTAAAACAATAAATGTGTTCCATCCAGGACCATAGTTGAGAACTTCATCAAATGTTTTCCTGAAAAATCCACCAGTGATAGTAAAAATTATGTATTTGAATGCTTCATGAAAAATTATTGTCATTTTAGTCCACGTAGTTCAGTGTAAATACAAACTGTTGAATGATGAAATTGACAGCATCAAATTTTGAATAGACATACTTCAGTGAGAACATGGTTCTTCCCTTCAGGTACTTAGTTAAATTTCCTAAGAAAACTTTTTCTACACTCACAATATGTATGACGTTTAAAACTGACTAAAGAACATTCCATTTAATAGATACAGTATTTCAGTGAATATATTGAAAACAAAATTCTAAAAGATAGTGGAAAATGTTTAAATTGAATTGGAAATGACTTCTGTTTAAGGAAAAAAAAAGCCTTTGATTTGAAGAAAGGCGTTTTCTATATTTCTAATATCATTTACAGTAAGAATTTCTAATATACTGGTGGTATTGGAACTCGTTATTGGTATATGTTGAGGTAAGTATCTATATAAGTCGATGGCTTATATTATATAGATAATTCTTAGGTCTAAGTCAATTACTATTAAAGAAACAATTTCAGTTTCTCAAACATTACTAATACAACCAATCCAAAAATGTACATTTTATCCCATTGATTCTGTTCGTTCAGTTTGTTGAAATTAATTAAAATACTTGGACTACTCTAAATTTTTTTTATTGAGAAGTTTGCAGCAGTATCTTCTCAATTCCACCATCATACCAATCCAGAAAGTTCATATAATTTCCTATTAATTTTGTGTATTTCATTTGTTGGTAAACTAAAACAATAATATGATTTCGTTGCATTCATATATTTCAAGGTGAAAGTGATGTAAGGACATCCATGTAATTTGTTGCAGAGTTGATGAATTTGATCGCGACATCTCACGGATGAACCGTGCAACTTCCGATTTTACATCTGTTTTCTATTTGACAACTGAAAGTTTAATTATACTTCGGAAAGATGGCAGCATCCACTCTAATAATGTCCTGTAAGGAATACATAGAAATATAATAATTATCAAATTGAAGAAAATTTGTTAGGAAGATACAATTAGAGACATTTTCAACGGGAAAAGGAATTTACTGTAATGAGTTGCACCTACTTATACTTGTAGGTAACCTACATAGATGTGAGATCGTATGATTTAATAGTAAAAAAGTGAAATATCAACACTAGTATAATTTCAATGGGAATTGCTTTAGCCGAATAAGCTCATAATTTAATCTGCTATCTAATCAAGAATAATCCGACAATATGCCATCAGTAAATTAGGCTATTAGCAATTATAACTCTATTTTCTTCGCAAATTGATTGAAATCAATCAATATTCTTTTCATCAAGTATAATAATAATAATAAATTGATACAATAATTACAACTAAGAAGAATACTCTCAAAAGGACTGAATTTTCAGTTCTGATTTTCCATTCAGTCCTCGAACAAAAATAAAGATTAAATTTATATTCACAATAATATACAACTTTATTTGAGAAGAAAAGAAAAAATTTAACTCAGAAATAATAAACATTTGAGACAATATCACATGGTGAAGGACATTTGTGATAAAAAAATATACAAACATATGATACAAAAAATTGATTCATAAATTATTGCCTATATTCGAATCATCGATGTACTCTGCCACACTATCGTATGTCTTTGTTAAGAGCAGAGATTTAACTCTCCTATTAAACAAATGAGCTTTCAGTACTTTCAAATTCGATGGTAAATAGTTGAAGATTTTAATACTCTGATAATAGAGAGAATGCTCAAATTTAAGCTGTTTGATACATAGAAATAAGTAGCACATCACTGTTCCTTTGTTGATTTTAATACTCCGATAATAGAGAGAATGCTCAAATTTAGCTGTTTTATACATAGAAATAAGTAGCACATCACTGTTCCTTTGTTGAATACTCATGATTAATATTCAATTTGATAAACCTATCTTCCTTTTCTTCAACTTATAACAAAGATCTATAAATATATAAACACGGTAAGGTGACTATGTAATTATTAATGAAGATAGGTTTACAAGATGTTCGTTGATGAATATTAAATATTAATCGAAGTATTCGCTTCTGTGTAAAAAACACAACCTATTTATTTCTGTAGAGCATGCCCACAGCAGATTATTATAATTTAGATGACTATATACAAGACTGTAATACACATTCATAACACAGTTTCGAGGTACGATGTTCTTAATTCTATAGATTGCAAAAAATGTGTTTTGCAACTCAATTTTTCACATAAAACATCAATGTGTGATGTCCACCTCAAATTTCTGTCTACATTTATTCCAAGAAACTTTGTTGATTGAGAGGATGATATAGTGTTATCCCCATATTTAACACCCAAGGTACTAATTCCATTGCCCTTCAGACAAAAATAAACACAATGCATTCACATGCCTCCAGGAGTTCTTCAGTAATACTGCCAGAAACAACCACAGATGAGTCATCTGCAAATAGTGTCACCAAAAATCGGGACAACTTCACAGACAGATCGTTTATAATCAATATGAATAGAAGAGGTCCGAGTACAGAGCCGTGCGGCAGCCCAAGAGCAATGTCAAGTCTCTGTGAATAACTCTCGCATATTTTCACAAAATTGTTCTTCCTTCAAGATAACTACGACACCAATCCAGAAAAACTCCTCTGAAACCTAAATTGTATCATTTATCAAGTATAAATTCAAAGGATTGTGAATTAAATGCCGAAGATAAATCAAAAAATAACCCAGCCACAAACAAGTGTTCATCCCAACACTCATAGACGGATTCAAAAAACTTAACTGTAGGTGTTTGGATTGAGTGGCTACTTCTGAATCCATGTTGCGCAGAGTCAATTATTTTGAATGTATTGAGATAACACATCATTTTGGCGAAAACAATTTACTCTATTACCTTGGAAAATTTACTGGGATAAAAGTTGTCATCCAGATGAAATATAAAAGCATGAAATATCTTTTTATTCTATTATGAAAAGTTCACAAAGGTCGAGTCATGATAAATTTTTCGTTCAAACAATTTTATTTTTTGGGATAGTTATGTCAACAAACAGAATTGTCGTATTTCGATCGCGATAATCTGAAATATCGTTACATCCAAAATGAATCACTCTCTGGTGTCCTTCATGGACAGGGAGGAACATTGTTTCCCTACATGGACAGAGTGAAACATTGTTTCATGTGTTTTTTACCCAAAAATGAAGTTGGTTAGAATGTTGAAACCTTTAACAGATTATAAATATGGTACAATTTTTTCTCAAATTTCCCAATGTTTTTTCTCATTTATTTTCTGAAATGCCAGAAGATTATCTGCCCAATAAAACTAAAATTATATGATACGAAAGTGTTGTACATAATGATATTGAATGAATATAAATACGAGATAAAGAAGTTGAAAATGTATTGTGTTTTCAGATATAATGCTATGAATAAAAAGACATGAGGTTCAAGAAGTGATTTCAGAAATGAAAGGCAGGGTTGAAACATAATGCCGCGGCCATCTTTACTACAGGCCAGGAAGAGCGTAGTCCCTCGGTGTTGCCAAATTGTGCACAGTTGTAAACTATCCTAGTCGGATGTTCCCAAGCTTTCAAGCATTTTTTCAACTCTTTCTGTATATTGCGAACAAACAAGAAATATTATTAGTATTTATAATATATAGAATATTATATTGGGTGTTGTGAGCACATATTTCTGTAACAGAAAACTGTAAAACATCTATTATTGCAAGAAAACAACGATGTTTTCGATAAAACCCCACTGCGTAAAAAATACCGCTATTTGTCAGTGGGATTTATTTACATGAAAAGTTCCCTAACCAAATTTATTGAATTATTTGAGAGAATAGGAACCTTGAAAGAAACGCTACAATAATTACTCAAATTGAATTATTTACGTATTTTTATTATTTTGTGTAATCTCACTCTTAAAATAGTGAGATGACACAAAATTGCTTTCTGGTGTATATTATACAAAAAGGCCCGTCCGAGAGAAATACCATTAATAATTTTTTCAAATATGGCACACATGTGAAATAAGACATTTTTAATTAAATCTATAGGTCTATTCAGTCCGATCTAATGGAGTCCGGAATGATTGCATTTAATAGTTTAGATCCGAACCTTAAATTATGTGAGAACCATAATGAATTCAAAAGATTATTGTATCATTTTGTAAAAAACAATATCTATGGTGAAATATGTTGTTTGATGTTGTATATTCAATTTATCTTTTTTGTAAAGTGTGCTGTGCTAAATAAAGTTTACTACACCATATCCGCCACTGATTGCTAGTCATTGTACGAAAAAATTAACAAGTTAGCGCCGTCATATTTTATCGCAATTGATATTATTTTGTTTCATTAGAGAAATGGTCAGATTTAAAGCCCACATTTTCAGCGATAATAGTCACAGGCAAATATTTAGATCAATTCATATTTTTCGGAAGCACCACAGAAACAGATATTTTCCTGTGCATTCTTATAATTTTATACTTGTCAATAAAGAATACCCATAGCAGGTACTGTTTTCATTCCAATTTTCCGAATGCGATTCTACACGAGTACTTAAATTTCGATACTTTTCAATTTATATCGAGCAGGTATCGATACTTAACGAGTGATGAACTAAAGAGTACAAGTATCGATATCTCAATCATATCGTTTCATCCCTACCCACAAACCCGTTAGAATCGAACCCATCACTGAAACGTTATAGACTCACTAGACTGTTCAGTTACTGAACCTCTAAAGTATGCAATAACTTTCCAAATTCTTCATAAAACGAAATAATTCACATATTTTTCTATATTGCTGATTATGTTGGGTAATTAAGAAGGGTATTATCGAATACGGTTGTGGGGCGGTCGATATCAGATCACGTGGAGAATCGCCGGCAGGCCTCTGAAAACGGTGAACCGTGTCCCAAATTCAACTGTCTGTGTCGTTATAGCCCGAGGTGAATACATTTAGCCCTCGAGTTCATTAAGAGGAAATGTTTTATGAGTCATTTGAGATGCTGGATGATAGTACAAGTGCTGAACAAGGCAGAAGCGAATTCAAGACATGAAGAATTGGCTACTTGGAATATTATCTGTCTCTGATGCAGTTCAGCGTGAAGCAAATGATTAGAATTTATCGTCGAAAACATTAAGGACAGTTACTCATGGGATAAATTATTCTGGTAGGATTTTCTCAATTTCAATTTAAAGTTTGTGCTACAAACTTGAATGGTATAAACTCCGGCTGTGTGGGATCGAACTGCTTTTGTTACAAAATAATTGTATTAGGTTTTACTTTACTTCTTCTAATTCTACTCAATAATTTATGTTTGCGATAATAGTCTCAATTGCTCCTCTATTGTTGCTTCTGAACACTGTCGTGTCATTACAATAATATGAACATAAAAATAACAAATAAGTCGTCATAGTCATTTATAATATTTTTAATATTTATTTTGAATTGAAATCAATGTATCTAATATATAAACAATTTTTTATTTAACACTTTGCATGATTTTCACAATAAAATTTGACTAAAGTATTATATATTTATTTCACCTATTATTTGAATTTGAATTATTGAAATTGTGTTGATAAAACAGTGCTGTATATTCGATGTGCGTTTGCTCTAACCTCATGCGCACTGCTAAGTTCAAAGAAAGAAAGATCGGCGAAAGAGAGAAAGAGACACAGCGTGCACGCGGAAGATGCCAGCCACTCGGCGAGAACACATTCCGATGACATGACCTGACCATACTCCAATCACTCATTTCTCGTCGCGACCCCCTTCGCTCTGACCTAAGGTAAGGAACTAACGTTGCAATAGTCTCAACGTTAATGTAGATGGTCATTGTCTGCATAGTCAGAATACAGCGAAGGTTTCAGGGGTCATCACTGATGACCGAATGAAATTTGCTGACCATGTTAAAGATTTGATAAAAAAACTCATTCAAGACTGAGGGCTCTATATGCTTACAGACACATTCTCAACTTCAAACTATGCAAAAATTGTGCGAATCGCTGATCATCTCGATTCTGAGCTACTGTGATGTATTCTATTTTCCTTTCATCGATTATTCAAGAAAAAATAGGGTACAAATCATTCAAAACATCTACGATCGGTTTATTTTCGGCCTTAGAAAGTTTGACCATGTTTCAGGAAAATATTGTTTAAAAACAATAAGTTCAAATTAAAACACTTGACTTAAGTTTCACTGAATATATAAAAAACTCTACATATATTTTCGGGTGGTTAACCCATTATCAAGAGTGTACAATGTTACTTATCTTAAGTTAATGATACTGTATCTTGAGTCAAGTGTGTTAATTTTAATTTATTGTTTTAACATAATATTTCACCAAGAGATAAGCGAAATGTCCTGTCATTTATTGGTAATATTGTTTATTGAGGTGGTTGAGAATGGTCGATTTAATCAGGTATCATTATTTAGTTTTTTTCATAAAGTACTGCAGACTTATCAGCCAGAATATTTGAAGAATAAATTGATTTATAGGTGTGATTATCATTACAGCTATGAGACAACGGTTTGTACTCAATATTCCAGAAGACCGCACATCTGGATTCCGAAAAGCATTTTCATATGTCGCAGTTAATCTTTATAATACTCTTGATGACATTTATAGGAATATGTCAGTTTCTCGTGTTAGGGTTAAAGTTAAGGAACATATTTTACTAAGTTTTTACTGATGGGTGATCCACATATGAATTAGTGTTTGAATAATTGGCTTTTTGTTTTTGCTATATTTTTTCCTTTTTTTGTTATCGTTATTTTTTAGTTATAACAAAACCATCATCTCTAGCGACGAGCAATGCTTTGAAACTAATGTGGAAGAATAACCATCGCTGAACTTCGCCTTCAAAGCCATTCCATGCTTACTCACAAGTGTAATTTTTTAATTATCATGTATGTGATTGAATAAAGTGCAGTTATTATAATTATCATTATTATTATTTTATTTCGAAATACAAACGCTACAGTTAGTGAACAGTGTTCGCGTTTACTTGATGTAAATGCATTATTATAACTGATTATAAACTGAAATTCAAACACTCGAACTTTTGATTTACACTTTTATTGATAAATAGCATGACGCCTTTCATCGTTACAATTACAAATGACTTCTTCAGATGCTACTAGAATACTGACAGTTAGTATTCTAGTAGCACATGAAGAAGTCGTTTGTAAGGACGAAACGCGACATGCTATGTTTTCAATAGTTAATCAATAAATTAAAAGTTCTAGTGTTTGAGTTTTAGTTTATATTTAGTTATGGTTATTATAATATTCCAAGTTCAAGTTTTCATCGTTATCTGCCGCGCTTTCTTCCCAGGAAAGTTAATAGATTTGTCCTGTAAAAAACGAATAAACGAAGTGTACAAATAAAGGATTTACCATCTCTTCGTCTCATTAATCGATTGGGCCGATATTTGATAAAAATCTAAATACTTAATTCAAATAAAACTGAGTAATTTTCGATTTTCACTATATTTCATTCAGAACATCACAATATCGTTTCCCCAACACAGTAGTTTTGTTCGCGGTAAGGATTCTGAACCGATTGAGAACTAATTCATAACTGATTCGGGATTGATTTAATACGCATGCTCGGTTATGAACTGGTTCGACCCGCGAACGATTTTAGAACTAGCTTGGGGAATTTTCAAATCACGGTTGTTCTCATCGAATAATATGCCGTATACCAAAACTATCGTGAATGCTCAAGTCTTAAAAAGTCGAAAGTTGCCAAACTATCGTGAATGCGCAAGTCCCGAACTTATAGTTCTAGATTCATCTTCAGAACCGGTAAAACCAATTCCGAATCGATTCCGAACCAGTCCCAGTTTATCCGCGAACACAGAACTGTAACTAAAAGTTCGGAACTGGGGTATCGGCGAACCGCCAAAATTCAAACTGCGCATGCGAATAGTTCTGAATCGGTTCAGAATCCTTACCGCGAACAAAGCTAATGGCTTCATCAGATGTCGATGATAAACTAAGCTTCTACATTGTGGACTGCTTGTATTTATTGTATTTATTCTGAATTGCGTGGGAATGACCATAGAACACTGTTCTTCTTTTGTAGGGGAATGACTATGAAACATATTTCTTGTGAATTGTGAGGGATACCCATAGAATACTTTTCTTCGCTTGCATTTTCACTGAAATAAATTTAATGAAGGAGAATTATTGATTAAAACTTGATCATTTGAATCATTTGATCATCCAATCGAAGAAAAGTATTCTATGGTCCCCCATATATAGATCCCCTATATCCCCCAAAATTCAGAAGAAATATGTTCTATAGTCTTCCCCCTACAGAAGAAGAACAGTGTTCTATGGTCACCCCACGAACTTCAGAATAAATACAAGCAGTCCACAATGTAATAGCTCAGTTTATCATCAACATCTGATGAAGCCACTGTGTTGTAGAAACAATATTGTCATGTTTGGAATGAATTATAGTGAAAATCGAAAAACTACATAGTTTTATTCAAATTATTTCCTCATCTGTTTCTTGAAATGAATATTGTCATATATTGTATATACCTATTATTTATTAATGTTTTTGTGAAAAACTTATTATTATATAATTTTGGCAAAATATATTATAAATCAGTTTCAAGGAGTTTTGATTTATGCCCTGTGTAGTCTTTACGAAGTAATGAAAAGACACATAATTTTTTCTTACAAAAAAATTCTCATCAATCTTTCGACTGAAGGAACTTGCAAATTAGTTAACTTCTGAATGCGGATGCTCAAAAAACGATTATTTTTCATTAATGAGGTCTTGTAAACCCGTCAGGCATCAGCTTGAAGAAATTCAAAGTATTATGGACATTACGTGACATTGATATATTGCAGGGTGTTCTAATAGGCTTAATCTGTCTCAACTGACATTTTATAAAAACAGCTGAATTATTTTTCTCATCCAATATCTAGTTTTCAAAACGATTTAAGCTATATATTTGTATTTATATATGCATTTTGTGTATACAAAAGAATATTTCAAAAATATATTCTTTGAAGAATAGCTTGATGATTAAAAATCATTAACGAAACATTTTTTTTCCAAGGGTGCGTTTATATGGAAGTAATGAACGATTCAATTCAAGGGAAATATAAATAAAATTATAATATAAATTATAAATAAAATGGAATAATCAATTTCTCCGGACAAAGTATTCAAAATTAGAATGAGCGGAAAAATTCAACCTTATTATTGGCTTCTTCACCATTTTACAGACGACCAATTTCGATCTTATGTAGGTATTTAATAATGGGCACCTTATTTGCTCTATAAATATCTATATATAATTATAACACTAACTGGTGTTCAGTTCAATTTCTGAAAATATGTTAACACCCTGAAACAATTGTTAAGGAACAATATAATTCTGTGAAATTAGGCCGAATGTTTTCAATTCTATACTGGGGGACCAGGCGAACGTTGTACGCCTATATATTTTTCTCGTGAATTCCTCCGGAAATCTGTTCTACTAATTTTGTTACACTTTTCATGTTTCTACTATTGACCTTGTTTGGAGCGTAGTGGAACACTCAGACTACGGAAAAGTATTACTTCCGGTAATTTCAAATCAGTCCGATTATCAATAATTTCATATAATAACACGTTTCATGTATTGAAAGTGATTAACCCTTGAATTCATAATTTAAACTGGTTGTTCGTAGTTTCGTATCAAGTATTTGTCCCATATATCTCATCATTAATTATAGGGAATATTGCTGGATATGGGGTAAAAAATTTGTAGAATCATTCATTCAGGTTGATTTCGGAAAACCAATGAATGTCCTAGCTGTGGTGGAGGTACCAATAGCGTCAATTGGACTTGACCGTTCTCGAAACACAATCAATAATTTTTGAGCTCAAATGCCTTGCAATATTAGCACAAAACATTGATAGATTCAATCGCAACGATTCATTATGAACTGTATTCTATTTCCACGTTATAATTGAATGCAACTCGATACGGGTTAGTGCAACATTTCCTTGTTGTTCATTTCGATTCACTCGATACAGTTCAACTTTCTTCTGCGCTTAGAAACGATCGTGGTTTGGACTTGTTCTCAAATATCTTTTCATTATTACAATTTCTGCGACTAAAATTTTTGCAACTATTTGCTGGTGTTCTTGAAAACAAAAATTCAATTGTAAATTGAAGAAAATTATTTATTCTTCTCCATAACCAAGTATACCACCTTTCATGTTAATAATGAGTTTGTTAGACGATCTAAACTTACCAAACTTCTTGATAAATTGAACTTCTGATATTCGTGATGTGCACTGAGAAATTCAGTTTCTTGGCATATACATTGATATAAATAATGAATTAACTATTTCATATCTTTTTCATCAATATAATTCCCACCAAATTCTCAAATTTGGTTGGAAGTATATTATTTATTTATTTCATATTTTGCAAATTTTCTGGGCATAAAACTAACATCGCATACCCATAAAATCTGGGAACGTGTCCTAAGCGACACGTCTTCAAAATATTGTTAAATTGACAAATTACCAGTTTGGTTTCACAGCGGGTGGGCGAACAACAGATCCGATTCATACTCTCAGATTGTTGATTGAAAGATAACTCAATGGTTAAGATTTAAACACTCAAATGTTGGAAGAAGTGAATCCCAGTGCAAATCACAGCAGCTGAATACGACGAATATCACGAATAATTGAATACCAACTTGCAAAGAAACATGCGGAGCTAAGCGGTGACTGCGAGAGAATTTATATTGGTTCTGTTGGTTTTTGAGTAAAATGTCTGGCATTTTCTTCTGCACCTCTGAGGAATGAAGGAACTGAGTTTACCCAGAAGCTCAAGACAGTCCAGATAATCATTGAGTAAATTGAATGAAATTTTCAATGCATTCAAACTTCTCCTGGTGTGAAGGGTCATCGTGTGAAACCTCGACAGCAGTAATCGTGATCACAACCCCTAGGTTCCCATAGGTAAGTGCCTCCAGGCGGTTTAATTGACAATTATATATTGGGCGCCAAACAAGACAGCCATACCCAAGTTTGCTTCTCACTAGGGCATTAAATAAATGGACCAGTGTAGATGAATTCGAGAACAGTCTTGCATTGCAGACGATAAAGCTATAAACTTTGCTACATGTTAAAATTAATTGATTGATATGAGGTAAGAATGAGAATTTATGAAATTAGTACTAGGCTGAGATCCTTTATCTCCAGAAGTCGAGTCAGATTAACATTTTCATTGTTGTAATCGAAAGTTATGACACTTCTTCTTAGTAATACTCACCACATTACATTTCATGACTAATGACAGGTTGATTTTATTAAGGTCAATTTGTAGCCTGAAAGAATCATATACAGAAGGCATGCTCTTATAAATTTTAATTTCGTTCCACCATACTGCATAAGCCAGCTTCAAGCAGTCCACTATCTCCAAGAGATCGTTAACAAACAGGACAAATCCAAGGATCCAAGAATAGATCCCTGAGGCTGATATGAAATTAAGTATCCTTGAATTTTCTCATTTACAGAGCAATATTTTTGATGTTTTCTTCCGTAAGAACCCTCTCCTGATGAAGGTAAATATAAAATGACATAATTTGAGAAATTGGTCCAGCCGTTAACTTTCGATACTGTGTCTGAGGTGGATAGGGATTCATCGATATATATGAAAAATAAATGAACATAATAACTACTAATAACACAGGCCAACAAAATGAAAAAAAATTTGGTGCCAGAAATCTAACATCTGATTTTAGATGTTTTTGATGTGTCGATTCCAAAAATGCCACCAGATTTTTTCTATCAGCTCTAGTTTTTGAGATACACGTTACAGGTTAAATGATATATTTTTTTCTGATAAAGGACAACAAATAAAGAGATAAATATGTACTTAATCGTCAAAATAGAAATTTCCCAGAATGTAATTACCCAAATGGATACCTGGAATTGTCCCTGACCCAATGTTCCTATACTAGGAACTACTCAATACAATGCTCTTAATTACTTTTATACCTGTAATTGCCTATGACCCGATCCTTCTATACCTGCTTGGCTGTACTTGATTTAGTATATTACTGAGTTTTCCCAAGTAAAGTTGTGCTATCATTTTTTGTGAATTTTGGTCGTTTTGTAGTATCAAGACACTAAACTGAAACAATGGCATCCACAAGCAGACGTACCTGTGTAAATCATCCCGATGTTTTTTGTTACGTGTGTGGTGAATACACTTTGAAAGAGAGCAGAAAAACGATTTCTGACTTTGTGAAAAGAGCTTATCTTGCCTATTTTGGCGTTCATTTAGGAGATCAAGATAAATCTTGGGCCCCACATTTCATATGTAAAACATGTGTTGAACATTTGCGACAGTGGACAACTGGAAAGAGGAAGTGCCTAAAGTTTGGTGTACCAATGGTTTGGAGAGAACCGCGGAACCATCATGACGGCTGCTTTTTTTGTCTCGTTAATATTAAAGGCATAAATAGAAACAATAGACACAAATGGACGTATCCTGATCTAGATTCTGCAAGAAGGCCTGTAGTGCATTCGGAAGAAATACCCGTTCCATCATTCAGCAGTCTACCTGAACTGACAGAAGATGATACAGAAACATCAACGTCTGACGAAGTTAAAAGAATTCAATCAGAAAACGACAGCGATTTTGAAGCAGATTTAGCAACTCCGCAGTGTTTCAATCAAGAAGAACTAAACGATCTTATAAGAGACCTGAATCTCTCAAAGGAATCCGCTGAATTACTTGCATCCAGATTAAAAGAAAAAAATCTACTTTGTCGAGGTACTAATATTACATATTAATTTTTATGTGATTAGTGACTAATGTAATTATGTAAATTAAGTTTTCGCAATAAATACTTAAATCCATGTGTCTTTGTTTTTTTTAACTGTCACAAGTAATATTATATATTATAACAGTTATAACGTAAATTATATATACAATTTTTTAAAAAATCTCAAAAACTAGATCTGATAGACAAAATCTGAGAACTTTCTCACATTCTGCATCAAAAATTACTCAGGAACAGTTGAAAAATCGCAGGCACCAAAATGTGTGTTGGCCTGTAATTCAACTTGTTCATTCCGTTTGTATCTCCTATTATTTATTTGATATTAATTTATTTTCATTTATGATTTAGTGTGTCTATAATGATATATCTTCCATTAAATCAATCGAACTAAATTTGTTAATTAATTAAATGAATTATGACAAAAATTGTATAATTCATGTTTTTCTGTTCGAGTGAAAGTGTCTACCGAAAACAACACCTAATCAATATTTTAGGAAATAAGTGAATATATGAAAATATCTAGAAAATTAATTTGATTAATAATCCGTTGATAAATATTGAAAAACTGGTATCTTATGAGTTTAATACTTGCCAGAGGGATGTGTCAAATCCTCTATTGAAAATGTGCCGCCCTTTACGTGCAAAGATCGTTTTATTCGATAATACCAGCCAAATATTCAAGATGTCTCAAGTTGAAGGCATTTTTTCGCGGCACTAATGAACATTCTTCAACTTCCTCCATTTGCTCTGAAATATAATTTTCATATGTATTCCGAGCATTTCTGATTCTTGTAATTTCAATTTCTCTTATAAGTTCTCTCCAATGATTCCCCTGGAATTTCTCAGCGACATTAATTAAAGTGAATACCATTCATACTTGGCTGGTTTCGGTAAGAAAAGACGAAAATAAGAAAGTCACAGGATTGACTGAAAGTGGCTCGACACTTGAGGAAGCCTTCAAATATCCCAAATGCAAATTCACGAAATAAAAATTCAAATTAAAACCTATGAACACAAAAATTCTTCAGAAATTCAATTTGGAATTTTTTAGAACCAAGTATTGGAGGGACGAATATAAGAGATTTTTTCATCAGTTTTTTTGATAAATTGGTGATTTTATTCAGGTCAAATATATGTAGATAATAATAAATAATAATATAATAATAATAATAAAATTAATTCATTGAGAAACAATCCTTATATTGTAAAATTACATTCAATTCAATTGATACGATAATTACAACTGAGAAGAATGCTCTCAAAAGGACTGAATTCAGTTTTGAGTCTGATCTTCCATTCAGCCCTCGAGCAAAATTATTGGTTCAAACAAAAAAATTGGTGGAACTTATATTTACAATAATATACAACTTTATTTGAGAAGAAAAGAAGAAAAAATAACCTCAGAAATATTAAACATTTGAGACAATATCACATGGTGAAGGACATTTGTAATAAAAAAATATACAAACATATGATACAAAAAATTGATTCATACATTTTTTCCTACATTCGAATCATCGAAGTACTCTGCCACACTATAGTATGCCTTCGCGAAGAGCAGAGATTCAACCATCCTCTTAAATAAATGAGCTTTTACTACTTTCAAATTCAATGGTAGATGGTTGATAATTTTAATACTGTGATAATAGGGAGAGGGCGCAAATTTAGCTGTTTTATGCATAGGAATAAGTAGTACATCCCTGTTTCTTGTTGAATACTCATGATTACTATTCAATTCAATTAACCTATCTTCATTTTCTTCAACATATAACAAACATCTTTAAATATTTAAACACAGTAAGGTGAGTATGTATTTATTAATGAAGATAGGTTTACAAGATGTTCGATGATGAATATTGAATATTAATCGAAGTATTCCATTTCTGTGTAATAAACGCCCTATTTATTTCTGTAGAGCAGCCCCACAGCAGAATATTATAATTTAGATGATTATATACAAGACTGTAGTACACATTCATAACACAGTTTCTAGCTACGATGTTCTTAATTCTAGAGATTGCAAAAAATGAGTTACTCCATTTTTTCCATAAGACCTCAATGTGTGAGGTCCATCTCAAATTTCTGTCCAAATACATATATTCCAAGAAACTTTGTTGATTGGGATGATGATATAGTGTTGTCCCCATATTTAACATCCAAGATACTAATTCCATTGACAAAAAGACACATACAGTTTTGTCAACGTTCACCCTCAGATTGTTCAAAATGAACTCCCTCATACAGTTTTGTCAATTAATCAGAAACAACCTCGATGAATCATCGGTTCATGTCGAAACCATCTTTGCAGGCAGATGGTTTATAAACAGTATGAATAGAAGAGGTCCGAGTACAGAGCCTTGCCGCACCCCAAAAGCGATGTCAGATAAAGGGATATGTTATTTATCAATGAAAGATACTCTTTATGAGTGGTAACTCTATTCTAAAATCGAAATTATTCATCATCCATACAAGACAGTAAACAATGATGAGGTACATAGAATACTAGGGAGACGAACTTTCGCCAATCCTTTTCAATATCGGTTTAGAAAAAATCATTTTGGAATGGGAACTTCATGTGAAGGGCATACAAGTGGGTATCAAAAAGAGAATGGCATAAATGTCAAATGCCTCACCTTTGCAGACGATATTGCTATCATCACAAACAATTCTCGCCGTCTGAAAACTACATGAAATTGTGCCAGAAAATTAATAATTTCTTATGATAAAACCAGATACATGGAAATAAAACCAAAAAATAAATCTTCTTTATCACGAAATATGGTGAAATTCTGCAAGAATCGCTGATGGTCAGAGAATTATCAAGCTCCAAAGGGCTTACAAATTAACATTGGCGTACTATAATAAAAGTGTATTTGAAGAGGCGCCAAATTGAGGCATTATAACACAACGATTCATCCAGAACCAATCTACGCAGCTGAAACAATGGTTATCGACTGTCACTTAAGAATTGGTGAAGTTGAGAAACAGAAACGGAAAATTCTCAGAAAGATTTACGGACCAATCAATAGAAACGGCATTCGGATGAAAAGACCTCAGAATGAACTTTATCAAAATACAAATACGAAAATATCCGTAGAAATCAGAAATAGACGAGCCAAGTTCTATGCACATGTCTACAGAATGAAACAATCCAGAATAACGAAGAAACTACTCAATATAATTATATTGATCGAATGAAGAAATGATGAACTTTGCGCTGTTTCGGAAGACTAAGCCTAAAGATTCGGATACGAACTCGAAAGAGTAAATGCGGAACAGAGTGACTAGAAGACGTCCAAAAAACTCTACAACAGATCAATTTGAAAAATCTCGAAGATCGCTATAAAATCGCACATGTGAAGTTTGCGGTAACATCAAATCGCCAATCTAGATAAAATGAACAGAGGAACGACGAAAGAGCACGCAGCGAGTATGAAGCGATTTCGGGAGGCCAAAAAGATAAAGCATAAGTCCCAATAATTGCGAAATCAGGTTCATTCGCTCTCCTCAAGGGGATCAATGCTTATAATAATATATATATATAGTACTATATATATATATATATAATAACTATATATATATAGTTATATTTTATAATTTTTTTTTCAATTGAAATTATTGTTTTACCAATAGATCAGCGAACATTGAATCAACTTCATTCAAAACATGTTGACAATTTCGAAAAAATCAAACTGAAATACGTAAATTTTTACTAAAATTCAATACTCGTACTTTACTTATAATTTAGTACTTGAATTTCCATATTAAATCATAAAGCATTGCCTTTCGATTCCACACATCATTCCACACTGCATTCCACACATCTCCCGAATTATTTCGTTTGCCTCGAAAATATTCAGATTAGTTATACGCAATATTTCAATGATTCATCAACACACATATACTATTTAATGCTCTAATCCGTAGCAAGTTCGAGTATGGCAGCATGATCTGGTACTCTGATTACACTGACCATCAACGCCATGGAGTCGATTTAGTTTCATCTCATGGCAGAGCAGCAGAGAAACTTTATCACTCAAATTTTTGTACAAATTACTGCACAACAGTATTGATTGTCCTCCTTTCTTGTCCGCTTCGCAATTTTGTGTTTCTAGACAAAGTTCTCGTACTACCCTCCATTTGGTTTATGGAATCTAAATTCAATAGCGTTGCTAATAATTGTGACATTTTGGCTGCATAGAAGTTGATTTAGATTGAGGTACTTGTAATATTTCATTTAATTCTATCACTTTGTTATTAGTTACTTTTTCTGTTGTTTTTAGATTAGATTGAGTTCTTCTTTAATCGTTCATTTGATTCATTCAGTTAATATTCAATATTATGTTATTATATCTGTATTTGGGTGATATACCTGTTGAGAATGAAGAACTTATTTTTATTATTATTATTATTTTGCCTTGTCTAACTATTTATTTATTTCTTATTTCAGCTATGTGATTTTTCAGCAGAAACGTTTACTTTGAACATTAGATTTGAGATTATTCAACGCAAACTGTTTTCGTTTTTCTACGTTTCAAAAGGAAAATTATTTACACAAATGATTCACGAAAATAAGGAACGAAGAAATTGTCTCGTTTTTGAATTCTGCTTTTTTGCTTATTGATCTGTTTCATTCGACATTTCAAAATAAATTCAAATTGATTGAACTTCAAACTCGAGTATACTACTGAAGAATCAACTCCGAATTTTCCTCTGCGTTACCGTAGTCAATTTAAAAATAATTTTCAATGAATTCCAAAGAATTTCATACTTCTAAGTGCGCACTTACGTCAGAGCAAAAAGGAAAGGCTGTAAAAAAGGAGGCCATCGCCGAGCCACTCCTACGGTATTTGCGGAACTCCGGGGAGAAGATTAAACAGAATAAACGTCATTCCTGATATCCTCCACGGAGTTTTGGTAGGTATTTATAGTGCGGTTATTTGCGGCGTGCAACCACCAACATGATAATGAATATAGATTGAGACGTTGGAAATTTTCCGGCTGGTGCTCTGGCTCGGAAACGTTGCTTGTTTGTACAAAGGTATTGACAGTTCTCATTACCGCGCATATCTTGACCCTCCAATGTTTAGCAACCTTGCTTTGGAATAACAGAGTTAGTCCGAAACTGTTGAATTGAATATACACTGACTAATTGTAATAAACGAATCAACAATTATCAAAATCGTCAGAAATAGAACTTTCTTAACATCTACATACAAACACACTATATATATATATATATATATATATATATATATATATATATATATCAGTAGTTCCCAAACATATTTTTCTCGTGGACCACTTTCAAAATTTTACTGGTTTCGGTGGACCCCCTGCTGCTACCACATTCTTAAAGTCGCCAAAAAATAAAAATTGTGTCACTTCTGAGTTCTATCCCTATATTCCGATATGTAAAATAAAAACGAAAAATGGTATATTTTATAACACTTTATTTATTAAATGAATAGAATTGCAAGAAAAAATTATTAAGGTAATATAGGTTCAGGTCATAATTTTAATTAATGAGAAGGATGTGTCTGATGGAGTGTCAGCAAACGATTAATGTTTGGCTTTATTTTTGTGAGCAATAACCGCAAATCCCCCGCTCTGTGATGTTTAATTTGCTCCTTTTTTTAAGAGGTTTGTAACGGCACTAAAACTCCTTTCGACAAGGTATGACGAGGGAAAGGCTATTAAAAATTTCCTTGCGATGCCATGTTTCGTGTCAGTTACCTTACCTGTAAAAAAAATGTTTTAGTAACCAAGTTTTTTTCTGAATATAGGTATCACATCGCAGCCTTTGTCAGCACGCGGAAATAGAATTACGGCTTGTAAAGTGACCAACTAATAAACCGCTAAGACAAATACAGACGTTTTCACAAAACGGTATCAATTTTGAAGTACATAATTTACCACTAATTTTCAATAGTATAAATAAAAATTAGTGTACTCAGTATCGAATACTGATCATATTTGTGTAGGAAAAAATAAAAGTCGAAATCCCAAAATTGTCCATAAAAACGATAACTAACATGTTATTAAATCAATGAGTTCACGCGCTCCGTGTATTTGCGTATTTTTTGTCTGCGGCTTCATTGTTAAAACCTGACAAACTGGCATCGAAGTTCAAGCCCAGCCCTTTTCCCGTCGCCCGCGCACCGCTCGCTCTTTTCGAAAGGGTATAATTTTGATAAAATAGTTACTTCAAAATCAATTAAAATGATTATGAAATTACTGTTTTATAAAATTAGTAGTTATTTGCAAGAAAAATTACAAAATTAATTGCTCTGCAATATTGCTTATTGGGCCTTTTTAGAGAGGCAGTGCTTCTCTCGTGAAAAAACAATTGAATAAAACGTGCTGTGTTTGTCTTCAAATCGAAAGAGGACAATTAAAATATCTGTAAGTTACTAAGTTACCTATCTATACAAGCCGTTGTGATCAACCGACTAGTACACGTAAACAAAATACTTAAGTACTATAACAAAAAAGGTAGGTACTTACTTTTCTCCGGCACTAGCAAACACAGATTTTAGCAAACATAAATTTTCTCATACTTTTTTTTCAAAATTCCGGAAACAAATGAATGAGTTTGCCTTTGGCATCAAGTATTTATAGTGGTGATCAAGTTCATGTCTGAACAAGCATTAAGCATTGTCCGGCGTGCAAGTCTGTACACGAAATTGTACGTAATATCGAATACGCAAGTTTGAACAAGTAACAGTCGCTTGCCTTATTAAAATATTATCTGCTTAGTTAGGTACTTAAAACAATGTAGGTAGGCCCTTATAAAAACTATGCTTACATTTTTGCTCTTTACTATCAAAAGCAGATAAATTTTCGTGGACCCCCATTAACATCTTATGGACCCCCATTTTTTGTTCACGCCTACGTAGACCCCCAGCAAGTCTCCCGTGGACCCCGGGGTCCACCTGGACCACTTTGGGAATCACTGTATATATATATATATATATATATATATATATATATATATATATATATACAGTGTAAACTCTATATAACGACACTGAAGGGAGTGTATCTTTTATGGCGTTATAGAAAGTTGTCGTTGAATGGAAGGAAGAAAAATCAGAATTATTTCAGCTGCAGTTAAGTTTTTGAATCCGTCTACGAGTGTTTGGATAAACACTTGTTTGTGGCGGGGTTATGTTTTGATTGTGATGTATAAGATGTATAAGTTCATATCAATCGTAATGAAACCATTTCACAAACTTATACATCCTAATGATAGATAAATTGAATTGATGTTCGGGCTGTTCCCAACTTCGATCGATACCCAAGTCCACATGTCCTGAATAGTGCGTAGGTGTAAACAGGTATGTAAGTTCACAGAAAGGGTCGAATGATTGATTAACAGATAAGACTTCATCAATCTCCAAGCTTTCGGGTGCCTGTTTCGATTCCAAGTTTTATCAGTTGCAATAAAAACCTATGTAGAACGCACCTGGTTTGTTTGAACATTGTCTCATTTTCAAATTAAAATTTTCATGAATTATCTTCCCATGAACCACCTCTTTCTCTTTGAATTTTCGGTTTATCTTTCCGTTAAAAGTTTTAATTCTCAATCAAAATATTGGAACATTTCAAATGAAAGTCTTTGGAATCTGTCCACAAAAATGTTGTGTACAAACAACAACCTGTCACATATATTTTTATCGACTTATGCAACTATGATTGTTTTTTAATTATGCAAAAGTGTGGCTGATAACTGTAAAAGGGACTAGTCGAATAAAGAATTGCGGTAAAGCTATTGCAGAGCATTCACAGAGTAGATTATCAACTTATGCAACTATAATTGTTTTTTGAAAATTATGCTTAACTGAAGGTTTTTGATTTCGTAGTAAATACTCCTTTCTTATATCTCCTCAATAATTACATAAAAAATCCTAAAGTCTAAAGTTTCGTATAAAATGTGAATATCATGATATAATTTCCATGATAGAAAACTTCATTTTGACAGATTTTTTGTCGTCTTTATATCTTATATAACGTTCGCAATATTTTGAGCCATAGTCGGTGGAATTCATATCAACTATAAATAACAGGACCTTCTAACCTCTAATTCTAACCTGAAAATTTCTAAAATTAAAATTCAACCAGTGAGTAAACTATGTAATAAGGGGCAATTATAACAATAAGAAATTACTCTAGAGCTTAGAAAACAAGACAATTGAAGACTTAGGTATACTGGAAGAAGACCGAAGGACTAGGTATAAAAACTAAGGGGAGATTTTCCTTCTGATGTGTTATTTGGAATTCTATTATTGAAAATATTAAATGAACGGCTATTAGACTGAGGAACAATTTGTTTCTGTTGACTTCGATTTTTAGGCTGTTTTAGAGGTAAATTGTCATGCTGATTCCAAAACTGTAATCAGTTTCTTTCTATCACGTTTATTTTTTTTTTACAGTTGTTGCGCATACTATTACGCTTCGCGGAAATGTACGCGAATTACAGAAAGCCATACTGCACTCCTGTAAGAGGGACTATAATTTATATGGTTCAGTCCCAATAGGTCATTCTATTTCATGAAGAATACGAAGACATAAAGAATGTCATTGACTTGTTGCAGTAATGGATTATCTGTGTTGACATTAATATGGTTTGTTTTCTTCTTGTCCAGCAAGGCGGATATACCAAGTTTTCCTGTTTTCTATGTATGTGGGACAGCAGAGCACGTGAGAAGCATTGGGTGAAGTCAAAGTGGCCGCCAAGATCTGACCTGAAACCTGGTAATCCAAACATTCTAAATCATCCACTTGTCGACAGAAAAAACATTATATTTCTAAGTTTGCATATGAAACTAGGTCTCATGAAGCAATTTGTTAAAATTTTGTCAACTGAAGAGGACTGTTTTTTGTAAATCATTTCGGCATTTCCTATCATGTCATATGAGAAGATGAAGGCTGGTATCTTTGATGGGCCACAGATTCGGCACTTTATCGAACATGACCGAACTTCTTGTTCAACAATTCTTAAAAAGCTTTAAAAAGTTTTGTCTGTGACAGGAGTATCAAACTTCATTTCTTACATAGCCATCTTGATAACTTTCCAGAAATTTTTGTCTTTGTTAGTGGTGAACAGAGTGAGCGATTCCACCAAGATTTGAAGGTCATGGAGGTAAGGTATCAAGTTAGATGGGATGTCACTCTGCTGGCTAACTACTGTTGGAGCATTAGGCTCCATTATTTTTTGTATAAACACAATTTAACTTATAATATTATAATAACCTTTGTATGAATAAAATATTTCTAATATGTATGGTTAGTACCCACTATATTTTCCTCTGTATGCCCATTTTGTATGAGTTTTAGGGTATCAACTGCTACTTAAAAGCCTGACTTTAACCTCTCAATGTTTTGTTGATATATTAATATTTCACTGACTTTGAAAATTTTGAGATTTTCAAATATTTTCTGTTCAATTAAAGAAAGTTTCTTTCATATACGAACGATTATTAAGATCGTTGTCCTGCTAATACAGAACACAAAAAAAAAGTATTATGCAATTTGGGGTAATTTGTAAGTTATATACGTGCATATATCAGTTCAATACTTACATACGGATTGAAAGTAATTTGGCACATAATGATGGAGTATTATTTGGTCATTATATCTGATTTTATGCTAGGCACGATTGTTGACATTCTAGAAGAAGACAATGAATCCTGGAGAAACCCACACTGAATCTTGATATTTGGCGACTATCCTCATAATCCCTAGCATAATTGAGGATGTAATCATATTTTCCTTCTCGATAAAGGACGACTGAAAAGTCCTATAGGAATAGTCACGTCTCTCGGCAAGCGGCCTCAGCGATGAACCGATAACCATGATAATGAGCTAGCCTATCGACGGGTCGACTGGGTGACTCCACAAGTGGAATGCTTGCTTGCAGGTCGGGACTTTCACGCGATATCAAGAACGAAAAATAAATAGTGCTCTATCACAACCATGTTATTTCGTTATGAATATATATTGTGTTGAATATTTGAATCTAGAGACGATTAAATCTGCTAAATGTCAATTTCAGTCACCTAATCTTTGTCAGTTATCTCTCCCTGTAGTATAGCAGTAGTCCAAATGACATCAAACATTATACAAAAGTCTTACAAAAGATGAAGATATTATTTAATTTTTCGTCTTCAACACTCCATTGACGTAGAACTCTAGAAGTCAGGGTGTTGTTTGGAGATAATCAACGATAACCTCGCGATATCAAACCAAGGGACTTAAATTTCGTCACAAAGAATTCATCATATAATTCAGCGGTTCCCAAACTTTTTCAAAAACGGAAACTGACGAAACAAATTCGTGGAGTTTCAAAATGAACAAGATCTGATTCAAGTTCATTCTTCATCAATCTTACCTAAGTCCTGACACATAGAGTAGATGTACTGAAAAAGAAAATCCTGAAAATTTTTCATAAAGAGTTAAATACCTACGCTTGAGACGGACATTATGCAGAAACTGGAGTGTTGGGCCTGAGGAAAGAATTTGCACTGGTGCTACAGCTCCACAGGTTTCACAGGTTTACATGAAGCCCGACCCTCTTTGAAACAGTTTACTCGAAAAAGCATAGGATATCTTGGTCCTTGGTTTTTTAACATATTATTGGTGAAGATTAGAAAAATCGAGAATATATGAATTTTTGCAAGAGTTACCAAAATACATTTCTGATAAAGTTTGATAGTGAGAGGTTTCATGACAAACATTCAATGCAAAATCTGAATTATGTTATTTTCTATATAACTAATTCGAATTGATTATGTATAATTGATTAATTGAGTATATAAATTACAATTAATTGACCTTTAAATTTGTAAATCACAACCATGTTATTAACTAAATCTTAATTGTCAGTTATCTCTCCCTATAGTATGGGAGGTAGTCTGAATTGATATCAGAGATGATTAAAAAATCTGACAAAAGATGAAGATATTATTTTATTTCCGGTTTCTAATATTCCACTGACTTATAAATCTAGTGTATTATTTAGGGATAATAGGCTCACGAAATAAAATCTCGTGACTTTAATTTCGTGACAAAAATTCATCATATAAGTCAGCGGTTCTCCAACTTTTTCAACAACCCAAACTGGCGAAACTAATTTGTGGAGTTCCTAAATGAACAAAAACTAATTTATCTTCATTCTTTGTTAATATAACCTAATTCCTGGCTTGAATTGGTGAGGAATATGTACTAAGCCAAGGAAATTTCTGAAAATTATCTAACAAAATCTAAATACCTATCCTTCAGAGAGTCTTTATGCGGAGAAAAGAATTTGCACTGGTGCTGTTGACCACAATTCATAAATCGTTTATAATCGGTTGTCGATCACAACGAAGACCCAACGCCGGGAAAAACGAAATCAAGAGAAACAAAGGGTGGAATAAATGCAAAAGAATACGAAGGAAAACGGAAAAAGTCAGAATGACGCAAGAACTTCAGCAAATAACAAGAATGAATGGAGGAGTTCATGAGTATCTGAAAATTATTCATGGTATACGGTGCACAATCCATCGAAAAAACTTATTACATCTACATAGAAAGTTATTCAGTCCTTATCGATTAAGACACTACATTTTACAAGTCTAGTTTTTTATCTAAAAGTACAACAATATAGCATAGTGCGATAAGATAACACGAGAATTTCTGACATATGTTGAGAAACGACAACGAGCGATTATTCAACCACAACCTAGATGGTGCATTCCTTCATCAAATTAGATGAAATTTTTCCAAAAAACTAGACTTCTGGAATGCAGTATCTTAATTGATGAGGACGTGGGAAACTTTCAATGTAGATGTATTCTTGTGGTTTTCATCGATTCTAAGATTTGAGATGTACATTATCTATGCATTATATATGCATACGACTTACTCTATATTTCTGTCTTACAATCGATGAGAGGGTATGTGAGGATTGAAATCGTTGCCTTCCATTCGTTGAACTTGGCGTGACTGGTGAGTACCTTGTAGTACAAAACAGTGACGAAAAAATGTAGGTATGGATTTCAAGATTCTTTAACATTTATCCCTAGAAGAATAATGGAGAATCCAATATTTATTCCTAGAAGGACAATGGAGACATCGCATTGTTCATGTTTCATATAGCCAGAATTATACTGTACTTTGAAATATCTAAAAGTGCGACAATAGGTGCCTATAACACAGTGCGATAATATAAAACGAGAACTACAGAATTTTTTTTCTTGCAGTTAATTTCTGATATATATATATATATATATATATATATCTAAAAACTTTCAAAATAAAATATCTTAAACATTAAAATAAATTAAACTCTTGGCTTAATGTTTCACGATTCATTTAACAATATGTATAGTCAACATGTTTCGAGCGTTAGCTCATTTTCAAGACTTGTCTTGACAGTTCAAGACAGTCTTGAAAATGAGCTAACGCTCGAAACATGTTGACTATACATATTGTTAAATAAATCGTGAAACATTAAGCCAAGAGTTTAATTTATTTTAATATTCAATTATGTTTCACCAAGAGTTAAGCGAGAATTCAATCTCATTAATATCTTAAACAGGCAATAAATCAATTTCAAGAAATATATATATATATATATATATATATATATATATATATATATATATATATATATATATATATATATATATATATATAGTGTTAAGAATTTTACGGTATTTACCTGAGATTTACGTTGCTTGTTCATTTGTAACAGCCGTTTACATATGTTTCAAGCTAAGTGGCTTTCATCAGAACGGCATATATATATATATATATATATATATAATATTCAGGCAATACCGAACGGGAATAGGAGAAGAATCGAAAAAGAAGGGAAAGACACACTCCAGACTGATGTGTATTGGGAATATTTATTTCCACAGCAAAATGTTCGACCTTTCGAAAAATTCCATTTGTTTTTGCCAAATAAACTACTCTGAAGAGGTAGCTTGTGAAATAACACTCGCAATTCAACCGAGTAACGATTCCGTTCTTTATCGTGACTTAAGATTACCACCTTTCTGCAATGATTGTAACCCACCCTTATTTGTGAAGCACCTGCTTACTGAATGTCAGCACTGCATGATACAAAGAAAACAACTCCGAGTCACAAACAATTTTGAAAAAATCTCAATTAAACGCTGTGTTTCAAATAGTGCTCCAATATTTAATATATATTATTTTGAATACCCTCAATTGAATGAATATGAATTTTTTTTATCATTAATTTCATTTGAAGAAGTTTAAGAATATAATTATAACTGTTTCGATGTCAATGACTGAAGAAGTTGAGGTTGAAAAAACTTTCATCAGTTCGCTCAAAAAAAAAATTGAGGAATATTTTAATCTCAATCTTTAGATTTTCATGAAATTGTAATTTCTGATTAAAATGAAGTGAGATATTTCAGAATTTCTGATCCGCTTTTCGATAAAAATCTAGTAAGGAAAATAGCATATCGAGTTTTTTGGTAAGTTCTGCACCATTTATTCAATGAAAAAGTCAATATTTGATATGTACAAATTAAAATATTTTCAAGGTTTGAAAAAAATTTCATGAATGCGTTCAGAAAAAAAAAGTTGGAGAAAATGAGAAATTCCGAGTTCGATGAAAATGTTGATTCGAGATAAATTGGGAAGTGCATCGATAATTTCAGCTCAGAAATAAAATAAAATATCTGGTTTGTAGGATTTTTTCCACATTTTTCAATTTTCTTCACTTTATTTACTACACAGCATGACGCGTTTCGTCGTTACAAACGTCTTCTTCAAATGCTTACCGAATGAATTATTCTGTACATTATTCAGACATTATTCTGTGAGCATCTGAAGAAGTCGTTTGTAACAACGAAACGCGTCATGCTGTGTAGTGAATAAAGTGTAAATCATAAGTTCAAGAGTTTGAATTTAAGTTTATTGACTGAGATTGAATTCTCGCTTAACTCTTGGTGGAACATAATTGAATATTAAATGAAATTAAACTCTTGGCTTAATATTTCACGATTTATTCAACAATACGAATAGTCAACATGTTTCGAGCGTTAGCTCATTTTCAAGACTAAACTACTATAAGGAACGTACAACAAATTTATATCTTATCAATGGATGTGAGTAGGGAGGATAATTGAAAATCTGTTTGTTCATTTCCGATTTCTTTTTTTTTCTTTCAAGAACTGCTTATTTCAATTGCTTCCAAAAGGTCTAAATAAGGGTAAAGGGTAAATAAGGGTAATAAAGGGAAACGTTTAGAACTTTTGGAAGCAATTGAAATAAGCAGTTCTTGGAAGAAAAAAGAAGAAATCGTAAATGAACAAGTAGATTTTCAATTATCCTCCCTACTCACATGCATTGTATAGATATAAATTTGTTGTACGTTCCTTATAGCAGTTAGGCCTTGAAAATGTTGAAACGCTCGAAACATGTTGACTATTCGTATTGTTGAATAAATCGTGAAACATTGAGCCAAGAGTTTAATTCAATTTAATATTTAAGTTTATATTAAATTATAATGGATTAACATCAAGTAAACGCCTACACTATTAAATATTTCGTTATGAAATTTTTCGAAATTTCCGAATAAATTTTTATATAATTTGATGAGAAAATATCTATTTGGAAACACTGATTTTCCTGAACACAGAACTATCAGATGATATATTTCCTGTATTGTTATTAGGACTTTCGATGCAAAACAGTGTATTCAATATAAATAAAACAGAATGATTGCGGGTGAATTTCTCATCTTCGAAAAAACGTTTTTCAGGAAGCTATTTTTAGAAAAAAGTTCAAGTACTGGGAAAGTATTAGGGCCTTACGAAGATGTCCATTACTAAGAAAAACTCTTTCGATATCTACTTCTACAAAATGAATGTGTGATCTTTGTCGGCTAAAAGGAAGAACCTCCGCAAGAGATTATCCTTCAGATTTAAAGGGTCACTCGTAAAAGGTTCTTTTTCAAACGAACGTAAATTTCCACATTTGAACTTCTATGTAGATAAAGTTCCAATCTCTGTTTTACACGTTTTATTACCGTGAAATCTCCCATGCTTTTGAGATTATCAATTTTTTCCTTTCAGTTCTTCATATTTTGTTTACTCTGACCTATAATATATTTGTATTGAGCTTAATTTAGAAATTGTGTCCTTGACTCGCGTATCAAGTATCAATAACTACCATAAAGAATTTTATTATTATCATATTGCTTGAGATATTTTAGGATATGTGTATGTCTACTGTTTTTACCCCAATTTCTATATATAATACAATCATTTAAATAAATAGATATTTATGTCCTCAAATGAACAGAAAAAATCTGTAATTTTTTCATTGGTGACATAATCAAACTGATCATCAGAAGTTTGGCTATCTAGTTTCCTTCATGTGTATATATATATATATATATATATATATATATATATATATATATATATATATATATATATATATATATATAAGGAAATTGAATTTGTTTGTGCTTATGGCACTGAATGAAATATTTAAGAAGATGAACACTAGAACATTCATTTGAAAAATTCAAATTAATCAAGAGAATGTTATAGTAGAGCTAAATATGTGAACGTGTACGATATGATGTCTCCATCATCCTTCAAGGGATAAATGTTGGAGAAATATTGAAATCGATGCCAAACCTGATAGAAGTGCGAGACATATATGTTTTGTTCTGCAAGGAACTCGTCAGTCGCACCACGTCCATCGAAGTGAGGCAACGATTTCAACCCCCAAGTATCTTCTTGTGACTCTAAGTGGAAGAGCGTACAGTAATGAATACTCTACAATTATCAAATTGTCTAATCCATCTATAGGAATCAGTAGAAAACACCTCTCAAATTATAGACACACCAAGCATCGAAATTTCACATATCTTCTATACCCGTAGGTATCTATTAAATTGCAATGTCTATTTGACAAATATCATCGAACGATGTTTTCAAATGTCAATAGGTTGCGTTAGTAGTACGCTCGCGTTTATTCCCGTATTTATTCTCTCACTTCGATGGACGTGGTGCGACTGACGAGTTCCTTGCAGAACGAGACTTATATGTCTCACACTTCCATCAGGTTTGGCATCGATTTCAATATTTATCTAAAATTCATCCTTCGAAGGATGATGGAGACATCATACACCTTCACATATCTAGCTCTACTATAACATTCTCTTGATTAATTTGAATTTTTCGAATGAATGTTCTAGTGTTCGTTTTCTTATATATATATATATATATATATATATATATATATATATATATATATATATATATATATATATATATATATATTCAATGTTTTTGGTGATAACAGGCTTATTTTAATGTGAAAAACTTTATTTTCGTTGACGTTCAGTCAAAACTAATGAAAAATTGAATTTTATGAATTACTATAGATATCAAAATGTCAAACTTATTTTTCAAAAAAATCAAATTAGTTTTTTTGTATTTTCACATGTTGATTTTCATTATCAGAGTTTAATTGGTTTATGTGTGTGAAAGTGAAATGGAAGGTAGATCTGGAAAAAATTAGTTTTGAGATGTGATGGTAGGTCATTGTTGTGTATTCATTTCATGAGTGTTATTTGTAAGGTTTATCAAATCGTTGTGAATAAAATAAAGATGTTTTATGTCAGTTCTTTCATTTACGGTGTTTTCTAAATTTTTACGAATGTGTAACGCTTCTAAAATTCCTCTACATTTTTTGTCTTTTTCAGTTGCTGAAATCTTTGTAATGTTATAATCAAAATCGTGTTTTTCTGTTATTTTATGTTCATGTAAGGCTGTTATTTGAGTTTTAGCGTATTTATGCGTTTCAATTCTTCCTTCGAGATTTCGTGATAAATAGCTATATATGAAATAGATATTTTATTATATATCATTTACTGCAATTATTATATGGTATATTATAAATAGTATGAGTTTTTTCTGAGTTACTGTTTCACTCTTTAGTTTTGTATATATTTCTTTGAATTTGATTTTTGGCAGTATGTGCTATTTTCAAATTATAAGGTTTTAATATTTCAGCAATATTTGATTTCAATTTTGGAGTACATGGTAGGGGAATGTGAATATTTTCGTTAGATTTCCTTTTTTATTGAATGTTATATTATTTATGAAAATGAATTATTATTTACTGTTATTGCTAATAACATTGAAAATAAAATATCTTAAACCGGCAATAAATTAATTCTAATTATATATATATATATATATATATATATATATATATATATATATATATATATATATATATATATATATATATATATATATATATATATATATATATATGTATATTTTAAATTAATTCATTGGCTGTTCAAGATAATTTATTTTGAATGTTTTCAGACATAACAGGCTCCTTTCAATATGAAAAACTTTATTTTCGTTGACGTTCCGTTGTATATCACAACTTTGTCAAAACTAATGATTAATTGAATTTTATGAATTATTATAGATATCAAAATGTCAGAGCTATTTTTTAGAAAAATCCAATTAGTTCATTTGTATTTTCACATATTGTTTTTCAGTATCTGAGGAATATTTCTGGCTTAGCACTCGCTTCGGAAGTTTTAGTCTTCTTCACCATGAGGAAACCTCTGAAAAACTCATGGTAAGCCAGGTGATTCTAATAAGTGTGATTTATACTCATTTTTACTTATAGAGTTTTATACTTATCCAGAATATGTATATTAATTGATTTATGTGTGTAAAATTGAAGGTAGATCTGGAAAAAATGAGTTTTGAGATGTGATGTTTGGTGATTGTTGTGTATTCATTTTATAAATGTTATATGTAAGGTGTATCAAATCGTTTTGAATAGAATTAAAAAAATTTGTACGATTTTACAATCCAATTACATATGCCTTCATCTCATGGGAATAATTACATAATCTAATTTTCCACAATTTGTGTTCCCCTTAGTTGTCCACAATATTGAAATAAAGCAAAAGAGAAGTTTCCTATCATTGATTCAAACTCATATGCGGAATGATTTTCTATTTAAAGGGAAGGTACAGGGAAATTCGGATGTAGGTTTCCTTTCCCTTTTGGCCCATAAAAGCAGCAGCCGCTGTGAATTTCGGCAACTCATCCTAGGAAGTAGTGTGCAACTAGTAGCCGAACAACAATCCTAAACCAACTAATGCACATCAAGTGGACAATCCTTCTTACTAAGAAAGCCTTTGCGAATAATCCATTACGTGTGCCAACAAGTGTACACACAGGCCGTCAGGAGCGAGGCGAAGGCTCGGTGGTGGCGTTCGATGGCACCGTGAGGCATGCGCGCGCATCCCAGCCGGGCAAAACTCCATGCCTACTTGTTACATCTGAGTGTTCGAAGCTCTGCCTTCTCCGGGCCCCGACTCTGCTACCCCTAAGCGCTCCGGGAGACTGTGTTCTTGCTCTAATCGCGATCTATCTGAAGGAAAATAACGTCGCGAGTGAATGTGAAAGTGGTGAGTGTGAGGAATGATAGACGCGATGTCAGCCTTTGTACTTTTTTGAAAGACGCAACTAGTTACTGTTGAATATTTATAGGATCTTGGACTTGGGTAAGTTTTGAAAATGTTCGAATATATTTTGACGTCCTGATGAAACTTTGAATTCAGGCTAAGCTGCGGTCTCATCTTAAAAGTCTACTTTAATTAAATATCGTATAATTATTCAAAAAAATTATTGGGATAATTTGAATTTCATGTTATTCCAGACATGAAATACAAATTTGTACAACAAAAACGAATAAAATTGGCGAAAAAAACGATTGAAGTTTTAATGCTAATCATATATTTGACTTGATATAAAATCTAAAGTGAAATTAGTGATATACTTAGATCTTTATAGGTAATAAGTTATGTGGAAAACATCACTGAATCTTCTTCTTAGATAGTATTTTTGAAAACTGCTAATATTTCGAGAATTCCATTCCAAGTTTTGATTGAATTTCGTCATTGAGTTTCAAAATTTTCAGTTTTAGTTACATTAATTTTTTTAGTTTCAGAAGAAATCTAATTGAATTTGAAAATTGTATCAAATGAATTCCAGAGTCCCTTATCCTCAAATTCGCCAAGATTTCGATTTAATTATAAATCCAAGCATTTGGGGGAAATCGTGAAATTTCGTCGAAAATATTTCAGATTTAGTTGTGGAAAATTATTGGTTTTTAAACTATTCTTCATCTCCATTCTTAAACGATGAAATATTTCATTATTCTTTGAATAAAAGCGAATTTATATAGAATTTCCTTTTTATGAGTAGAATCATTACGATTATAGAAGTTATTACTTAAGACAGTTTTTAGTTTTGTGATTTTTTTGATTTTTCATATATATGAAAAGTAGTAGATATTGTATTCTTTGATTTGAATGAACGCAAGTTCTATTGAGTATTGACATATAATTGGTGGAAATCCATTATTAGTCAGTAGAATATAAGATACCTTCAAACTTTGAACAAACAAACTTGAAAATGAAGTTGTGTAAATCAGAAAGTAAAGTGCTTTCATTGCAAATTTAGTAAATTTATAATATATTTTATTATGAATGAAACTCGACAATTATTTCAACTTTAAAATGCTTCGATATGCACTGGAATATTTCAGATGTATGAGAATACGACATTTCTAATGTTTTGAAAATGTTCTATTTCGATATACGTCAGATCATTTATTTGCTTCAGGAAATTTGTGAATTGAAATATAAACATATAAAAATTGCAATAGGTCATCAAGAATCTCATCGTCTATGAAAGCAGGTATTAATGGAAAACTTTATTTATTGCATGACAAAACTTATCATTAGTTATCGAATAGAAATCGAACAATAATAGAAACTACTTTTTTCTACTTAGATTCATAATGGTCTCATATATTACTTATATAATATCCAACAAATAGAAAAAACATAGTCATAAAAAAGTCAAAGACAAACGTGAACATGTATGTTCACATAAATAGATCATTTCCATATTGATATAATCATCCTAATGATATCAATATCATTTCTCTTATATGTATAAAGAAAAATATTTCAATGCTTAGTTTTCATTTTATTCATCTACAAATGAATACATTCATTTCAAAGAAACTGAATGCCACAATATTTTTTTTACCGATCATCGGAAAATAAACGGAAACATAAAAACGGTTTTCAGAGCCAAAGATGCTGGATCATTCATGTGGATCCTTTTTCCAGATATAAATAGTTTTCTTCCTGTTTTTATTTTTTCGAAATTTTTTTCATATGGAGTGGTACAGAAATTTTGTGATTGCACCATACTCTGATTGTCCTATAACTTCGCATTCCGCGAAGTTATGTATCCTATGTATTAAATTCAGTTATTTTATCAATATGGTTTAGTGGGATTATGTGAGCTAGATGTTGTTATTTTCTCATTTTCAGCTGTTGCATAAGCTTCACTTTGCGTGTAAAGCTTTTTTAGAAGTTGTACTTCTGATGAAGACACTCTTATTACCACTAAAACTCGCATTATAATGTCTATGAGCTGTGAGAGAAAACTTCTCACATAACCAATCTTTTATGGATGCTTTTATTTCTATGATTGAAATAATTTTGCTCAAAAATACCCCAATTTCATTCGAGAATTCAAAACAATTCTGTAATGTATGTCCCCCATTACAGTTTCTATTGGAATTCGCTTGCTAATAAATCATTTTGAGATTCATTTCGAAAAGCGCGCATCATGTGATATCAAATTTATTACAAGCAACAGTTGAATTTCGTGTACTCAATTCAGAGATAATTGTTATGGATGCCAACATGCATTGGTAATAGAAAGAGAGACTTCAAACTGATGGAAGAAACTGAGTTCCTTATTGCATCGAAAAAACTCGACAAAAAAAAGTATTTGCGTTATTTTTTTTACTAATTATTCAATGAAACTCATGAATTTTCAATGTTTCGCATACTTGCAGTCTCGATTACTATTATTATTATCGAAAAATTGTTGAAACAGATTGAAAAGGTGCAGAACTTTCTTCTGAAACACGATTTTTCGTTTGCGGAGATTGGTGAAAATCAACTGGTTCATTATTATGGCTTCAAACGCCATTTTCACTTGCTGAAGTCAAGTTACCCTCCACCTAACATCAAGTACAATTCTTCTACTATTTTTCAAGTTTTTTTAACGTCAAAGTAGATAAATTGGACAGTATTATTGCTGGCGCTCGATTGAAAATGCGCGTAGAGTAAGTTCGTCTCGGAATGAAAATTTTCCATCAACTTTTGTTGGTTTAAAGCGGTTTCTTCAATGAGCTAGAGAAGTCGGTAAGTTCATAAGGAATTCTGATGAGCCAGTTCATCCTTTCATCCCGAAATATCTATGAGAAAATCAATTTTGTCAGACTTTCAGAGCGAAATGTATGAAAACAGTGGGGATTTTTGTGTCTATCGAAGACTTTTTCTTCAGTAAAATCCTGTCGCTCTTGTGTTGAATTTTTTGAATATTATCCAATATTGCCATAACTGTTCTGATATCAATCACTACAGTACGCTACGTTTTTGTTATTTGAGTACTCAGTTTCAGTCAATTCGCGTACCGTATGTAAAGGGTGTTTTTGAGAGGTATAGAACTTTAAATTGCAATAAAACAACGATGGATCATTCGATTGACAATAATTTTTTTTTATTCGAAAGATGATTTTGTGGCATTACATTTTAGATATGATTTCTGGCATATGACCGCCACGGCTGGCTCGGATGTAGTCCAATCTGGACGTCCAATTTTCGATGACCTTTTCCAACATTTATGGCCATATATCGTCTTCTAATATTGTCTTCCAAATGGTCAAGCGTTTGTGGCTTATCCGCAATGACTTCACATAGCCCCACAGAAAGTAGTCTAGCGGTGTTAAATCACAAGATCTTGGAGGCCAATTCACAGGCCCAAAACGTGAAATTAGGCGGTCACTAACGTGAATTTCAATAAATCGGTTGTGGCACGAGCTGTGTGACATGTTGCGCCGTCTTGTTGAGACCACAGCTCCTGCACATCATCGTTTTTCAATTCAGGAATGCAGAAAATAGTATTCATGGCTCTATACCGATCACCATTGAGTGTAACGTTCTGGCCATCATCGTTTTTGAAGAAGTACGGACCAGTGATTCCACCACCCCATAAAGCGCACCAAACAGTCAGTTTTTCTGGATGTAATGGTGTTTTGACATACACTCGAGGATCATCTACACTCCAAATGAGTCAGTTTTGTTTGTTGACGTAGCCATTCAACCAGAAGTGCGCTTCACCGCTATACAAAATTCGCTTATGAAAATAGGGAACAACGGCAATCTCGTTTCGGACCCATTCGACGAATCTACGCCTTGCATGATGATCGTTTGGCTTCAATACTTGCACGAGTTCCGCAAAATCTCCACAAAGTGGATGGACACAGATCCAATTCCTGTGCTCGATGGCGGATGGTCTCATTCGGGTATTCCTCAATGCTACGCTCTACAGTAGCAATAGCTTCTTCTGTACGCACCATAAAGCGTCTCTGGGGATGCGAGTTATCAATAAGAGTAAACGTGGTGTGAAAACGTTCCATGGTTAATCGAATTAACTGCTCTGATGGACGATTTTGTCGACGATAAAATGGACGTAGTGCGCGATACGTATTCCGCACAGAACCATTATTTTCGAAATAAAATTGCACTATTTGCAAGCGTTGTTAATAATGTCAACTTAAAAATCTATACCTCCAAACAAACACCCGTTATCATGATTCGGATCGTTTTACAGATAAATATATGTATATCTATCGATGCAGTTAATATTATTATACTTTGAGTTGAGGTCATCCTTTTGGAAATATTGAATAGTAGTATCATAATATATGATATTAAAAGTGTTCAAACAGTGTTAGATTTAGAACAAAACAATGAAAGAGAGAAGGCAAAAATGAAAAGAAATAATTGAGTTTTCATTACGGAATCAATTGAAAATTTATCGCATGAGTAGTATCTCCCTAGCAATAAAAACATTTTAGTACAAGCCTTAAATTTGGCCTCGTCAGCAAAAAGGTACCTTGTTATAAAATTCAGAACAAAGAATCTTCAACCCTTTTGTGACTCGTCCAGTTTTCGGCAACCTGCACGTATTTATCATTTGTTTTTTGTGCATCATAAGTGAAAAATTGCACTGAACTTATATTGTTATATTTTTTCGGTTCATGAAAAAGAATTTCGAATTTGTCAATATTAAAACAAAGCAAATCTTAGATTTCTACTTACGAAAATGCGTTTCTGCAGCAGTATTGATGATAACTTAATAATAATATATTATAAGATAATCAATTCACTATTCACTCTTCGACACAGACGGCGTCATCAGCATACAGTCGTTTCGAGGCATCTGGCAAAGTCCAGAGAGATCGCCAATGAGAACCAGGTCCAATATTGAGCCCTGTGGAACACCGATCTCCACTAAAGCTTATACCCTTAATACTCCGCATCCACCACCACTTTATGGGAGAATCTATCTTCTCAATGTCTAAGTTAACCTCAAACTGCTACGAGTCATACAATGAATGGAAGTTGTGTATTCAACATTTGAGTGACATATTTTGTTGTCAAGGTAAACCTCTCGAACTCTAGTGAAAGAATGTGATAACGTTCAAAATAACTATCATATTTTAATGTGAAGTTGGGCAGGTTTTTATCATGTTTGGCCTAGTATAAACAAATATCTTGATTTAACTAACCATATACTTTCAAAAGACTAGTTACGACTGCGAAGTGCATAACCATAGAAGTATCTACCAACATTGAAGAACTAACTCTATATAAATTACAGGAAACTTGTCGGAAACAATATGCGTTCATATTTATATATATTTACACAAAAATTCAGTCTTGATTAAATGGATAAAGCTGAAGTCATTCAAAAATAACAATGGTACAATCACAAAATAAAAGTACCGGTATCACAAAAGATATGAAAGAAAACGGGACAAATGTTCGAGATTCATTGCCTCAATTCTCCAAAGATTCCGGAAGAGCAGGTGGAAGTATATCATGCAAATGTCTAGCTCTCATGAAAAACGACTTGTGAAAAATTGCGTCGAATATCAACGCCAACATAAATTACCCATTATCCAATTTTCCGCTTTTCCATTGAATGCGATATCGGAATTTCAATGGTAATAGGTGAAACGAATTTTATTTCCATGTTCGATTATGAATATGGCTTTGTTTGCATGCTATACGGATTGATTGTAATCATGTAATACTCGTAAATTGAATTGTATACATTATAATGGAATTACTAATTTATACATAATATTTTGGAAGAAATGTAACGGACATTGACAGTCAGAAATGTCTAGTAATGAGGAATGGCTTTTCTGTGAAAAGAAGAAAATTAACTATTTTATAGCGAGTAGATAAAGGTCTTTTGACATTCAGAAATACTTCAACTAGGTAAAATCATGACCTTAGAGAAAAAACAATTAAAACTATCAACATTCAGGTAGTCAATCTGTACTAGAAAATTTGAAACAGTGCTATGACAAATATTCACATGGATATACCAGAAATTTAACATTTTTTGCTGAGAAGATAGAAGAGTACCATAGGTAGATAAACGTCTTTTGAAATTCCGAACTATCTCAACTTAGGTGAAAACATGAGTTTAGAACACTGTTTAGCGGAAAAAAACAATAAAATTCATCAACATTTAGGTAGTCAATTTGTACTCGAAAATTTAAAACATTGATATGACAAACATTTACATGGATATACCAGAAATTTAACATTTTTTGCTGAGAAGATAGAAGAGTACCATAAGTAGATAAACGTCTTTTGACTTTCATAACTACTTGAACTTAGTTGAAAACATGACCTTAGGACACTGTTTAGCGGAAAAAAACAATCAAATTCTTCAACATTCAGGTAGTCAATCTGGACTCAAATATTTGAAACAGTGATATGAAGCTTCATTGACAGTGTCCTAAGGTCATTCATATACCGGAAATTCAACATTTTTTGCTGAGAGGATAGAAGAGTACCATATCATGACAAATTGATCAGTTGGTTGTTGAAAAAAAAAGTGCAGAACAGCTTTGTCTGATCAACAATGAATTTTTCACTTCAACCATTTCTGGACAGTTTTCGGAAAAAAAATCTCAACAAGATATGGTTTTCTGCTCACATCCTTCAATCACCCATCCACAAAGTGATCGTTTTTGTATTCAGCATCAGATATTAAGGCTGAATTCTGAAACATTAAAATTAAGGCAATTGAAAAGGATAATTTCGAAAAAACTGAAAAAGTAAGGATATACCCATAAAGTTTATTGTATGAGAAAAGGTCTCACCTTAATTAGTATTTTCTTTCGTTTTCTGATAATATCTAAACCGTTCTTCAATTGTAATAGTTTCATATTAGGTTGAAACATTTTAGTAACCTATTGCGAAGTCTTGGAGAATTGTGTACCACAGCTTTGAGAACAACACGTTTCGTTTCCGTTTACTATTATTAAATTACGTTCGAGTAATGAAATATAACATCTTGACAAATTTCAATGTTATATCAAAATTGAAATATTCCTTGATTGAATAATGTGAAAGGCTTATCGTTTGAACAGAAAGTCATTAATAATATTTTATAACTCCTTTGCTTTTTATAATATTCATAAATAATATAATCGTTGTCATAGATGTTGAGGGTTTATTGTTCGCTGATGACTTTAAGATTTTTCATTATGTTTACAGCATTGGTGACCGTGAAAGCAATGCAAGAAACTTGCGTGATACTGAAAATTGGTGTGATCTCAACAAATTAACATCTCCAAATGTCATGTAATGTCGTTCTCCACAAAATAAAATTTAATAAATTTCAACTATGAAATTGGTAAAAATATTTTGTAAAGTCCTAATATATTTATTGCCCTTGGCGTAACCTTCGATTCTCAACTAACTTTTGTGCCACATATCAGTGCCACAGTAACCGCTGCCTGTAGAGTATACATATGTTTCATTGTTCGCATTGGTGAGAAATTTAGCAATATACCAACTCTGAAAACATTGTATTGTGTTTTCGTAAGATCTAAACTTGAATACGGATCAACAGTGTGGAATCGTGGTTATCAGTTACATATTGATCAACAGGACTGTATTCAACGAAATTTCTTGAAACTTTTGAGCTTCAGAATGATGCAATATATCCACTAATAGACATAAAACATGAAACACTTACAAGTCGACATAATGTGGACACACTCAGCGAATAAACTAATATAAATAATAGAAGAATTAAATATAAAAGAATAAAATTCTTGCATAAAATAATTAACAATAATGTGAAATGTCAGGAATTAAAGCAAAAGCTTAACTTTATTGTTCCAATAGTTTCTTGCAGGAGCGCATTAACGTTCTAACTTCCAGCAGCTAGAACGAATGTTCTAAAATTTTCTCCATTGCACACGATGTGTGAACAATGTAATATTTTGGAGCTAAGGTGGATATTTTCAACTGTTCTGTTACTGATATTAAGGCAAGTTTCCTTGACATGCCTAATCTCTTTTAGAACAATCATTTATGTGTATTCACGTACATGATTTATATTCACTCATATACTTGTATGTGTGTATAAGTGTTGATATGTTAATGTATATGTATGTGTGTGTTTATCTTTATATGTATTTATAAGTTTCGTCAGCAAATTATTTTTTTTATTCCTATAATTATATTTCATTTAATAAGTTGTGATTCATATCACAAACTCTTCCTTTTAAAATTGAACTTTAAAATTTTAAAGTATGAAATTTAAACTCTTGAATTTTGTACTGCCAATTTTGTTTTTAGTATCTGTCGTGTTTTCTGTTTTGTAATTACGACCTGTACAGTAAAACACTGAATGTTAAATAAATAAATAACTAGATAACATTGAGCAACAATTACACCTGACTATATTTTTGCACGAAATTAAGATGAAATAAATTTGTTCTATAAAGCATGCACACTTAAGGAGTGATGTTTCAATCAAATGTTTATCAAGAAATTGAAATAATTTTCTGTGTGTGGTAAAGTCCTATACTTTTCACAAATTGAAGAAGATTCCCACGTAGGCGACTTTTTAATTAAAATTGGTTCTATAGGAATGAATAAGTATTGAATCAATATTTCGACGATACCATTTAGAGATGATTGAGTCTTTCAAGCAATAAGTCATTTATTAATTAACCATGAAATATAATTGGAAATATCCCCCAAGCTCGCTTTAAAGCAATAATGCCCCTCGTTTGAGATTGAATCATTAGAGGATCGGGAAACCGCAACGTTTTTTACACAAGGCACATGATGTCACATTCTTTACATCAAAGGACGTTCAAGTACTACCAAGTTTTATGGTTTTTTATTCGAATAGTGAAAACTTTTGTCAAAACTGAAATGTTGATTTGTAAGTTATGATGAAAGCATTGCTTTTATTTTCCTCTGTTAGTTGTCTGTATTATAATATTATATAGACTGTCCTACCCTTATTGCCTCTATTGATTTTCATGTTCCTAGACAATGTTCACGTTCAAGTCAATTTATTTCATTGGGTACTCCGAAAAATAATTCTCTCGTACAATCATCCATTAGATTGTTTACTGTTCGAGGATGTGTCTGACAAGTGCGATATCAACAGTGACTCATTTGCTTTCATTAGTAAGATTTACTCGAAATCTTTTCATGTAAGAGAATTTTGAAGTATAGCTATATTCTCATTGTCTTATATTCATTATAATTACATCTTTTATTGATAATAATTTTCTGAACGTTTGCATTAAATATTTGGGTGTTGACACTGTATATATATTTCTGAATATTTCCTGTAATTGGTGTTTTTACATGTAAGAAAATAACTACTTATTATTATATTTATCTTGAGATAATTAGGCGTTATGTTGAAATATTTTAAACATTATGTTAAAATAACGGGTGGATCATACGATTGACAAGTTTTTTTTTTATTCGAAAGATAATCTTGTGGCATACCATTTTGAATATGATTTCTTGCATATGACCACCACGGCTGGCTCGGATGTAGTCCAATCTGGACGTCCAATTTTCGATGACTTTTTCCAACATTTGTGGCCGGATACCGGCAATAACACGGCGAATATTGTTTTCCAAATGGTCAAACGTTTGTGGCTTATCCGCATAGACCAATGACTTCACATAGCCCCACAGAAAGTAGTCTAGAGGTGTTAAATCACAAGATCTTGGAGGCCAATTCACTGGCCCAAAACGTGAAATTAGGCGGTCACCAAACGTGTCTTTCAGTAAATCGATTGTGGCACGAGCTGTGTGACATGTTGCTCCGTCTTGTTGAAACCACAGCTCCTGGACATCATGGTTTTTCAATTCAGGAATGAAAAAGTTAGTAATCAGGGCTCTATACCGATCACCATTGACTGTAACGTTCTGGCCATCATCGTTTTCGAAGAAGTACGGATCAATGATTCCACCAGCCCATAAAGCGCACCAAACAGTCAGTTTTTCTGGATGTAACGGTGTTTTGACATACATTTGAGGATTATCTTCACTCCAAATGCGGCAGTTTTGTTTGTTGACGTAGCCATTCAACCAGAAGTGCGCTTCATCTCTAAACAAAATTGGGCGTGATACGTATTCCGCACAGAACCATTATTTTCGGAATGAAATTGCAATATTTGCAAGGGTTGTTCAGGCGTGGTCTATTCATGATGAATTGCCAAATCAAACTGAGAATAAATCACTTCTCAGCTGTTGAATCGGTCGCCATCTTGAACATTAATGCCAACTTAAAGTACTATACCTCTGAAAAAAACACCCGTTATTTATAGAAGTTAGAATATAAATACATTAATATTTGAGCTGAGAGATTGTTCAGTTTAACTTCCGAAAATGAGGTGACAACCCGAAACAATTGTATAAATTGATATAAATCTGTGAAACTAAACCAAGTGTTTCTAATGCAAATCATGCAATTCACAATATTCACGTTATCTATAAGTTCATTCAATACTCAAAGGCATTATGAGAAATAGCGTGTATACGAAAAAATGTGTGTTTGTTTGGCATATACATTTGGGATTATAACCCATTATAAAAAATTTATACAGATGTAAGACAACAACATATGAGGCGCATATTTGCAATTTCACATTAATCTGGCCACATGTTTTTACTTTGAGTACTGAAATTGCCATTCCATAAAATGCATTCAACTCTGTTGATTGATTTTCAAGCATCGTTTTCTCAGCAGAAGACTTTTGGAATATTCGCAATATAGGCTGAGAGCTGAGATGGAATTACGGCTGTTCCAATGTCGCAATATCAACAAAGTGATTAATAATAATCTTTGAAAGAGCCCTTATCGGAGTTAATTGTTTGTCGAGTTAGCTTCGCTTCGTAATTTTCTTCTTTCTGAGGGACGCAAATTAGCAAGCTTTTATAAAAAGTGGTTTATATTCATGGGCTGAAATTAATAGTGAAATCGTTCAGCCAGGATGATTCATTCTCCACTTTTGTTGAATAGATATTTTATTTATATTTTATTCGAAAGTATTTTGAGGAGTTTGAGAAAAACGAAACCATCCACATTGCGGTGAATAATTGAATCCAGTTGCAGTGTAAGCGAAGCAATGTAAAAGACGAGATCTTACAGATCGATTGCTTAAAATTGATTGACATTATTTTAGTTTAAGTGAATGTTACCCTTGTATCAATATTTTCAAGAAATATGTCAATGAAGTGATAAGAATGCTGTGTTTTTTTTTGGTGGGTTTCAAAAAGACAAAATTGCTCCTTGCCCTTTTTAAAATTTTTATATTTTCTGTTTTCCCATAGATGTTATAAGTTGTATATATAATATATATATATATATATATATATATATATATATATATATAGTA
>JARQZJ010000144.1:202500-305000 GCA_030704895.1 Henosepilachna vigintioctopunctata
GAACAGAAATATCACTTACGAAGAACATGAGTTATTTATAAAAACATTCAACAACTACAACACTGAACAAAGACGAGGCATGTCTATGCAGACAGCAACAAGACGAGACTGGGAGATCAAGATGTATTCCTACAAGTAATATAAAAATGTTCATTTCAGTCTATCCAAGATATTGACATAAATATTACTCAGTTGACCAGTATCGGTTTTATAATTTATGGCTTTTTTTCTTCTACTTCTATATAGATATATACCAGGCTCAAAGATTAAACGCCAACCATGTACCATAATAACGTGGTCTACCGAATTTCCTGTAAGGCATACCAAGGAAAGTGTATTGGTCAGACACAACACTGGCTCAAATCAAGGGTGAGTCAACATAGAAGTGACTGTAGCATAGGCAAGAATTCATGCGACTTGGTACAATATCATAAAAAAACAGGACATAACTTTGATTTCGGAAATGTCGATATTCTTTACCACGAAAATAGATATGCAAGCAGTTTGTTTTTGAAGATGTTACATATAAAACTAGAAGAAAAAACAGCCATAATTTTAAAACCGATACTGGTCAACTGAGTAATATTTATGTCAATATCTTGGATAGACTGAAATGAGCATACATTTTTATATTGACTAGTAGGAATACATCTTGATCTCCTACTCTCGTTTTGTTGCTGTCTGCATAGACATGTCTCGACTTTATTTAGTGTGGTAGTTGTTGAATTTTTTATAAATAACTCATGTTCTTTGTAAGTGATATTTCTGTTCAAATTTTTCTTGGATATCTCTATTGATTTGTATTGTCTTTTGTAGTTTCTCCTGATGAAGTCAGTAAATGACTGACGAAATATTGAGAATTGAAGGTGAAGAGTTTTCTAATTTGAATAGACCGCATTCCCGATAATATAATCACAAACCAAATATGTATATATATATATATATATATATATATATATATATATATATATATATATATATATATATATATATATATATATATATATGTATATTTATATATAGATATCTGATTATGAATGAAAAACTCGCAACCGATAGTTTTGTCATTTTTACCCAGTTTATATCAAAGTAATCGTATGTTACACAGCTGTTGAAGTTTCACCATAAATATTATACAATTGAGTGCTTTAGAACTCTAAGCGTGACTGAAATCGCGAAACGATATTGGAGGATATCAGATGATCTATTATCGTCTATTAATTTTTCTCACATCCGGTGCCGCTTGACTTCAGACCCGTTATGGCCAAACTGTTTTTGATATATATGCATCGAAAAATATAATCTAGCACATAAAACGTCACCTTCAGCGTGGAAGATTTATTGAATCATAGAACAATGCTTCTGAAATGGCTTCAGATTTCACAGAATTTCGGACAATTATTCAAGAAAAGGATGTTGGTTATTTTATATATATTTATTATATATATATATATATATATATATATATATATATATATATATATATATATATATATATATATATATATATATATATATATATATATATATATATATATATATATATATATATATATATATATATATATATATATATATATATATATATATATATATATATATATATATATATATATATATGATTTAATAATAATAAAGTATGTAAGAACACACTTGTCTTTAAATTCCCAAATTATCTTATGAAACGTACAACCGGTTTCGCTGTTTCAGAACAGGATCATCAGGTACAATATACTAAAAACAAAAAAGTTCAATACCACTGAAAACAATTACATATAAAGGTCAATACCTACATTTTAACAATAATGAGAAATAGTCAGAACAACAAATTAGTGACTTGTTTAAAAATTTTGTCGATTATAATAAAGTAAAATTGAAACAGTTAAAGAGGATGATACACGTGAGAGGAGCAATGAATATAATTTAAGGTTAACAAGACACAGAAAACTAATCTAAAATTAAATAACAATAGTAACATTAGCGACATCTATAATTAATTACAAGAAGATAAGCCAACAAACAATGATACCTGTAGGATTTGATGTAGTCATTCAAAGAAAACGTTAATAATTCTTTTATCATATTGAACTTGTGAATTGATGATATTATTTGGATATAATTTATGCAACCTGCAAATTTCTAAAGATTCCAAGCTACTAAGTATGACTTATATATACTTAATAGCTTGGAATCTTTAGAAATTTGCAGGTTGCATAAATTATATCCAAATAATATCATCAATTCACAAGTTCAATATGATAAAAGAATTATTAACGTTTTCTTTGAATGACTACATCAAATCCTACAGGTATCATTGTTTGTTGGCTTATCTTCTTGTAATTAATTATAGATGCTAATGTTACTATTGTTATTTAATTTTAGATTAGTATTCTGTGATTTGTTAACCTTAAATTATATTCATTGCTCCTCTCGCGTGTATCATCCTCTTCAACTGTTTTTATTTCATTATAATCGACAAAATTTTTAAACAAGTCACTAATTTGTTGTTCTGACTATTTCTCATTATTGTTAAAATGTAGGTATTGACCTTTATATGTAATTGTTTGCAGTGGTATTGAACTTTTTTGTTTTTAGTATATTGTACCTGATGATGCTGTTCTGAAACAGCGAAACCGGTTGTACGTTTCATAATATAATTTGGGAATTTAAAGACAAGTGTGTTCTTACATACTTTATCATTATTAAATCATCCTCCTACCCAAAAATGGACAATCTACAAACATATATATATATATATATATATATATATATATATATATATATATATATATATATATATATATATATATATAAGGTGAATATTATTCGCGCTAACCATGCACGTACGGACATATTGTACATGAAGAAACATTCATATGTAAATTTGGAATCGAAATTACACCACAAAAGTTTTCAACCTTGACTGGGATACGAACCCAGGTCTCTCAGGTTTACGCCCTTTGCTCTACCAACTAAGCTACCGAGGTCTACACTTCGCGATGAAATTCCGACTATATCTAATTACTCTTTTGTTCGCAAGCCAGTCATCGACGCACGGGTTGTCGTCTTTCAAACTGCACGAACGTGAGTAAACACCTTCCCATCCTCCCAGATGTATTTTTGAAAATATCAAAAAATATATCATGTTTCAGAAGAATCTTATATTGCACAAATATCGGTCGACAAGAGTCAAGAGGTCTCAAGTTGAAAATGAGGCGAATTATCCTCTTCTGCGCAGTAAAAAAACTATATTAGAGCTCAGGCGACTGTGAACTGCATAATAAGTTGTGATCAAATTCTGCAAAGGTAGTAATTGCTTTAGGCAACTAAGTGCAAAAAGAGATATATTTAGCTTCTTGCATAGTTGTTTCATATGATTGTCCCATTTCAGGTTACAATCAACATGTAGTTCCAGATATTTTGCAGTGGCTGTGGTAGTTTTTATAAGCATGAGTCTTTACTTTCTATTTGCATTTCCACTAATTGTTTTTAATTATGTTATGGCATGTCAGTACTCATATAATTTTCCGTATTAATGAAAAGTTGATACCTTGTGTGCATCTGGATGAAATTTCAAGAACTTTCTTGATATTTTCATGAGTCTCAGTCTCGAGGATCTTGTTTACTTATGCTAAATCTTCATAGAATGCGCTTGCCTTGCAGGCGGCCATCATAAAACCATCAAACTTCAGAACAGGAGCAAAGTTTTTAACTTCGTATCGATCTGAAACTTTTCACTGACAAATAATGCATGAACAGTGTCGAAAGAAGAAAATAAATTGGTTGTTTTAAACTGAGAATATTTGTGAGTTTACTTAGCGCAAGACTTTTATCAAGAATGAGGGATACAAAATGTTTCTGTAAAGCTGAATATTTCAAGTTTATATTGTTTGCATAGTTGGTCCCGTTTTCGTCTATTCAATTTAATTAAAAATCTTCCATTTCCTGGGTTTTCCACTTTCGAATTGAATTAGTGAAATATCGAGCCTGCTGGGGGTATCCGTTCTTCCTTCATCTCAATTGGACTGAAATTAATTTAGAATATATTAGACAGAAAGATAGGATATTGTGTTAAAATACGGAATATAGTTTCTATTTCATATTATTACAAATATCAAGTTAATTGAATGTTCGCTGATTTCTTGGTGAAATATTGTTGTAGAAACACTTAGATTTGGAAATTAGACATCATGAAATTTAAGTCCCTCCCGCCTCCTTGTCAAGTAATGTCACACTTCATCGAACCCTCCCAGCCCTTTGAGGGAAGAGGGGGTTATTCCATTAACGTAATTTATGGATGGCCAATATGCGAAAAAGGTCAAATCATGTGATGGCTGTTCATGAATCAGATGCATAGAAAAACAAAACAGCACTACCCATTCATGCGAATTGAATCGAAATGACCTGCCATCCATGATGTCATTGACATAATAACATCCTCTTCATTAGTTAACCATATTCATCAAATTTTAACAGCAAGTAAAAAAATGGGCAACGATATGGAAACGACGTCCAGAGTCGGCATATTTTATATCATTCGTTGAAAACACGCACTAGTACTCCAATAAGCATGAAAGGGTCGCTTGAATCGCCTCGCCTTTCTAATTCGAGGGAGTATGAATTAATACTTACACTGGAATTCCAATTGGTTTTCCCAATTACCCAGAATGATATAGAGGTCTAATTAGATTTTGCAGATTCTCCCGCCTTGAAAAAGATTTATGTACAGCATAAAATCCTCAACTGTCCTCCTAGATGAGTTACTGAAATTTTGTTTCGGGTTATTTAGAAGATACCTTATTTTGAACAACACACAATTGAATTAATTTTGTTTCATATTGATTCATGAATTTGTCTAATTCTTTTTCATTCATTTCATTGATTCAATTTGATTTATTAATTCAGTTTATGAGATAATTCGACCTATTTTATTTCATTCTTTGGTTCATTTCGTTTTGTTCATTAAGTAGAAATTTTTCCTCAAACAACAAACAAGGGTTAATATCTCACAAGGATTACTTACAACGCAGCCGAAATTAACTGGACACTCTGTATGTATGCACAAAGCTGAATTTATCCATCAAATTGATACGTTCAACTATGTTTTTGAAATGATTGAATAAATAGGACTGCTTGCCTGAACAACCTTATATTATCAATAATTTATCATGATTTTCCCATTTTTCTTTGATTCTTACTTGCTTATTGTATTTAAATAGTACTTTAGACTCGATAAAAAGCATTATGCCATCGAAAAAGCAATACAATAAAATTTCCTCTGAAATCGATTTACCGACAAAGTTGTCATAATTCATTCTGTTGTCAGATAGCTCTAGAACTTTTGTATATCTAGAAAAACCTCAGAAATTCCGCAATTTTCTTTAATGAACACTGTGTCTTGGAAAAAGATTGTGCAGAATTTGTCAGAATTAAATATCCCACGTCAGAATGAAAAAAGGTGAGATTTCCACCGAAAGAAATATATTTTGAAAGCTCTTGTAGATGTTCTTGAAATTAGCAGTAGTGTACTCAATTGAAGATAACATGAATTTACTGAAACCACTACTGCTATCAATTATTTTATATCTATACATATAAAAAATACAACAGTTCACTGTCCGTGGAAGATATATGAGAAAAAATATTATTGGGACATTCATCATTGCAATATCACTCATAGGAATATTTGTTAGGATTTGTGTCTGTTTGTTGGTTTATCTGTATGTGCGTTTGTGCAAGCTTATCTCAGAAAAATCTCATCCTTTTAGATGTGGTTTTCACTAATATATTATGGTTTAACTTAACACTTTGTTTGGGTATCAGGTCAATGGGTTCATAAATAAAACACGTATGCCAATTCAAAGATCACGTCGAACATATTTTACACTATCTATATCTATCTATTCTTCCGTTCATTAGCATTCACTGAACTTCTGTAGCATTCACATTCACTTTACTCAAATGCATATATTGGTACATATAATATTATATAGACTCAAATGAAGAAATCGCAGGGAGCCAAATCTGGTGAATACGGTGCTGGAGGCGTGATTAGGGTGTTGTTTTTGCCAAAACTGATGAACAAGCATTAATGTGTGAGCTGGTGTTTTTTTTTCGTTAATTCCAATCATTTTTGCCGTATTTCTTCACGCAAACGTTGCATAACTTTCTTGTAGTGTTGTAGTGTTGATCGCATTGACCATGCGATCTGCTCGCTAGAACTCGTGGTGTACCATGCCGTTGTAATCGAAGAATACAGTGAGCAAAACCATTACATTTGTTCGATCTTGGCGTGCTTTTTTCGTTCTTGGTTCTTCTCGCCGCTTCCATTGGAATAAGTGGTCTTGACTCCAACGTCATAACCATATACCTACGTTTCGTCACCAGTTATGATCTTTTTGAACGAATCTGGATCGTCGTTGACGACATTGAACAAATCCTGAGCGATGCTAATGCGACGTTGCTTCTGCTCAAAACTCATCAATTTCGGAGCAAACTTCGCTCCTACGCGTTCCATGCCCAAAACATCCGAGAAATATGCTTGGCATGAGCCGATTGATATACCAACATTCTCTGCAACTTTCCTGATAGTGATTCGAGGATTTGCCAAAACTATTTTCTTCGCTGGTTGACGTGGTTACAACTCCAGGACGCTCATCGTCATTAACATCCTCTCGGCCTTCTGTAAAGCGCTTTTACCGCCTATACACACTTTTTTGGGACAAACTAGACATGCCGAATGCCACAGCATCAACAAACGTTTTGCCATAATTGATGAAATGAAGTCGGAATCGAAATACGAGCTGATGGGCAGACCGAAAAACGCAATTGAGAAGTATTTCGATTATTGAAAGAAGCACTGAAATGAGTGCATTATATTTGAGGGGATACTTTGAAGGGAAAAATTGAAAATTGATGGATAGATACTTTTCGAAACTTACTTAAATAAATACTTTTTCAGTAGGAGCCCATGTCATTCCAACTTTTCTATCAATGTCTGCTTTCTGCTGTCTATTCAAAGTTTCAATAGATTCATCTGAATTTGAAAGATGAACGTGCATTTTTCTTCACATTACACTATACAAATGAACGCTAACACTTCCATTTTGACCATATCTATCCTAGATTAATTAGGAAAAGCCCATTTGAATTTCTAATTGAATATATAATTATTCTAACATTACTACCTTCAATTTCTGGAAAGCACCAACCCTTCGACTTAAATATTCATGAGGACGCTGTGAAATATTCCCAGTATGAGATCGTCTGTTGAAAATCTGCCATGTAGTTGGGAAACCGTACATTTAAGCGAAACGTAGACCATCCACTAAATATATAACGAAATATTCTAATGGAAAACTAGGACATCATTAGGGTGAGCGCGAACGTACCGATTTTTTCACAGACAACGGAAATTGAATGAAAACAGAGTTAATCAACTTCAACTCCTTGAATTGCAGTCCATCGCTTAATCATTTCGTCAATTACGTTTGTAGTTTGTACAAATATCCTATTCATTTGAATTCTATTGACTAAACTCCTATATGGAAAAAATTTTCTCGAGGCATGTGAATGCATTGTGAGGGAGTTTGTAAATTGGTGTCGAATGAGCAATCTGATGGTCAACGTTGACAAAACTGTATGTGTTCATTTTTGTCTGAAGGGCGATGGAATTAGTACTTTGTCATTATCCCAATCAACAAAGTTTCTTGGATTATATGTATACCAAAATTTGAGATGGACATCACACATTGATGTCTCATGTAAAAATTGATTAACCACCCATGTTTTGCAATCTTTAGAATTGAGAACATCGTACCTGAACACTGTGTTATGAATGTGTATTGCAGTCTTGTGTATAGTCATCTAAATTATAATGTTCTACTGTGGGGCTGCTCTACAAGAATAAATAGGGTGTTCATTACACAGAAGCGAATACTTCGATCAATATTCAATATTCATCAACGAAAATATATAAACACCTTACCGTGTTTATATATGTTTGTTATATGTTAAAGAAAGGGAAGATAAGTTCATTAAATTAAATAGTTATCATGAGTATTCAACAAGGAACAGTGATGTGCTACTTATTCCTATGCATCAAACAGATAAATTTTAGCACTCTCTCTATTATCATAAACTTAAATCATCAACCATTTTCCATCGAATTTTAAAGTACTGAAAGCTCATTTTCTTAAGAGAGTTAAATTCTGTTCTTAGCAAAGGCATACTATATTGTGGCAGAGTCTATTGAACAAGAGTGAACAAGAGTGGTGAACAGTATTCAATCTGAGAAAGAGCTAGTGATTCAGAAAATAACTATGTTGTATATAAATCTAATCTAGTAGCCTTACTTTAAACTTTCTTTGACATTTTCTCTGCAATATAACCAGCATATGCTTCGGAACTCACATTCTTATCGAACATAATAGCCAGATATTTCTTTTTATCCACTTTAAGTATTGTGTCTCCATTAATTTTTATTCTGATGCCATCCAAATTCGAATTTCGTAATTTATTCTCTCAAAATTTCCACTTGTATTATTATCTTACATAATATATCAAGAAGTTTCAAATTTCATTCTACCTTTGCAATGAAAACTTCCAATTGACTCTTTTCGAGCCTCTAGAACTTTTCATCTTCATTTTTATGTTATAATATGAAGTCTTTTGTATTTATTTTAACTTTATTTTTATTTATATTTGTCAACACTTGCAGATGAACGTAAGCTCAAAAACTACTGCTTTCGTTCAGAAATTTCTTCAATACTTACATAAATAAACAAATATAACAACCTACTTATGTGAAGTTGATTATGAACTTCTATGATCTCTGCCAAATTGAATATGCCATTTTAAATTCCTTTCTTCATGAAAGGACATTTAGTTACAAATATATTAATGAAGAAGATATATTAAGATAATATAATATTCTTTTCACGAGATTGATTAATTTATGAAATAAACCAATATGGTGTCAATAAATTTCTGTGCAGAAATAGTTGTTGAATAGCTCAAATACAGTTGTAAATATTTGAACAGAGCCATTGAAAGCAGGTGAGATTTTCCTTTTCTAGTAACCTAAAAATAATATTTCAGATTGTCGCTCTCAGTAGTACATGCTTTCAAAGAATTTCAATGGAAAGTATTAGTAACATTTATATCTCAAACGAATTCAAAGACCTGAATCCACTCAAAAGACTCCCACTTTTCAATGCGTAGTATTAAACCAAGGAGTTATTTAGTTACTCACATCTTATTCCACATCAAATGGAGCGGAGAACTCGTTAAAGATGGAATGGTAACAAATCGACAGAACATTCATCTTGTTTATGCCGCCTATTTGCCTTCAATCGGTCTACTCGTCGGTTTGAATCTGCTTGCTACGTTAAAGGATAATTGGTGGTTTGTCAGTCTCATTATCGTTGTGATGTGGTAGCCGTTTTAAACTTTGCTCTGGTCGAATTCAAACATCATGAAATAACTTAGGTACATGCTTTCTGTTTTTGTGTTCCATGATTGAACATTCCTTGTCTTTCAATCGATAGTTGAAGCATTTGATGAAAATCTGCCAGTTGATATCTCATTCAATCCTGGGTGAAATATATTGAATAAAGTTTTCGATGAGCAGAATTGAGTTTACGATGGTCGACAAGCTGAATTCTTTGCGACCGTGAGTCGATCACGATCAAAGGTATTTTTTGCGTAATTTCTCTCAATTGATCAAATACATTAATTTTTCTAAGCTCTCCCAAAACTAAAACCCTTCTAATTATTTATAAAAAATGGCCCACACCTTTCATTTTCCCGGATTTAACTGTCGACCTAGTTTGAAGAATCAGGGGCCCATACAGATACGTATAATAGCATTATATTTTTCAATATCAGCATATATTGCTAGATACATGGATTTTTCTTTTTTCAAATTGATTGAAAAACAATTACAAAACTATTGAATAAATTCAAAAAAATCCAACACTTTTTTCATCAAGAAAGGGTGGTCGACTGATTTTAAGTGATTAAATAGCATTTGCTCGTACGTATACTCAATGCCCCTAAATCTCTGATTATAATCTCTGATTTATGGTTGCAAACTAATTTTGCAAACATAAAATCAATAAAAAATAATCGACACTTTTATTCTACCCAGAAATAGTTGTCGATTGATTTTAAGAAATCAAATAGCTCATGTTCATATATTGAATGAATATTAATACTTTATATTCCATTTATATTTTTCTTTCTCACAAAATTTTTGGATACAAATTCATCACATATTGAATGAAGGAAACAGAAATGTGTTGTAAGTGTTCAGAAAACTATAACACGGAAATAAATGCAGAGTATTGATTAGATATTTATTCAATACATGAACATAGGCTATTTGATTACTTAAAATCAGTTGACAATTTTTTTGAGTTGACTTAATAGTTGTTGAATAAATTTGAAAGAAGAATATTCCATGTATCCAGCAATATATGCTTATATCGAAGAATATAAGCATATATTGTATAATAATTAATAAGTAATATATATTATTAATATAATATATATTAAGCAATTATAATGGGGGATTTGAAGTATAACACATAAAACTATATTATTCAAAGATGCATCTATTTTTTACTATTATGATTAGCTGATAAAAGAATTCTTCTATTCCATGAACCTCATTACAAATTATGATAATAGGATTAGAGTTATAATCATATTTCATAACACCGAAAATTTACATCAATCTGTACACGTTTTTTGAAACAATATTCACGGTATAATCACCGTATCCAAAGAATTTCGATTCACCTTTCACGGTGTCTATTTTTTCTTATTTTAATTCATATTCGACGGAAATTAACCGAAAAAAGTCCCCTCATTATTTGGGTAACCAATCAAGATTGTACATTCTATATCGACGTTAAACATTTATATTGGCACCCTTTTTCAGTTAGATTAGATCGATTCTGTCGAATATATCTTTTATAGAGATCCGCATCTTTCGAAAAAGTAGTGAAATACGAACATTTCGCTTTACTTCGAGATGAATTATCATTAGGAAAAGTATAAGTTCCATACATTTTTCGAATTGGAATATCTCAAATTTTAATTTCATTAAACATATCGATTTCTTAGAGAATAGAAATCATTGTAGTATTTATTCCCTCGTATTCTACTGTACAGAATTGGACGAATATTGCCAATAAATTCATTATCCATTTATACAACCATCTAATCTTATAATGAAAGGCGAATCAGACAAATGCTGAATCAGCCTTTGGGAACCCATATAAAAGATCAATTGAATTATCTTTTTGAATAGGTACCGATATGCTCCCATTTCGTTTCGTTTTGATTCAAATCGATACTGCCGAAAGAAAGTTCTAAATGTAACGGTGAAACCAATCAGATCATCATCAGCTTGAATTATGCGACATATTATTTGTTACTTCATAACGATGATAACGTAAAAATTCTACGTTCCTCATGTGGAGAAAAATATTCTAAATTTAGTTCATTATTGATCAATGTTATGGTTCACATAAGATATTCGGTATGGTATTTGTCGTTGAGGTTTTTGTTTTTTTAAAATTTTTCTGAATTTTTTATTTATATTAGTTTTTGCAATAATCCTTGTTTGTTTTTATTGTAGTTAAGCCAATTGTATTCTTCAATTTTTTATGCAAAGAAAAATATCTACAGTCTCTACTAGTATTATCGAAACTGAATTCGGTCCTTTTGAGAGCATTTTTCTTAGTTGTAATTATTGTATCAATTGAAATGAACGTAATTTTACAATGTAAGGAATGTTTTTCAATAAATTAATCTCATTATTATTTTACCATTAAAGAAAGTCGATATATTCTTAATGTTAGATGATGTTATGAAATGCACTATTAAAAGAAATGTGACTTATTAACTCATATTGGTGCTCTATTATTTTGCTGTAGCCGTTATTTTATAGTTGTTTTCGTTTGAAATTTAGATAAATTACTTCAAAGCGATTAATTAATAAAAATTCTGATTGAAGAAGATGGAAGACTGCCAAGGGTTCTTAATAAACTTTTCAACACTTTACAGATCTTGCATAAGGTGCTTAGCAAACTATTTTGAAGTATATAGTTATTTCAGAGAAATTCAGAGATCTAAAAGTGAAGATTACAACAATGACAACCTTTATTGATTTCTCAGATTGAATTCTCGCTTACCTCTTGGTGAAACATGATCAAATGAAAATTTGAATCATACTCTTTGCTTGATATTTCACAAATAACGGTCGATTTTTTAAGAGTTAAGCTTTTCAAATTCGCGCCACTGGTTATTAATGGCATTCAAACGTCATCTGTCAAAGTGAAGAGTTTTCAGTATACTCTGCCATTTCATCATGAAAGGACTTGAAAACGTTTTACTATCAAAATTCGTGCTCTGTGAAAAATATGTATCGTTTGTTACGACCTTATTATGGTCGTCATAATCGACATGGTGAATCAACAATTCTTGCTGTTATTACCAAATTTCGTACCAAGTTTAAGTTACAGGATAACATAACACGCGTAAATCGTGGGATACAGGCCGAAATGCTCGAAAAAGTGACGCAAAATTGGACCTTTCGAATGGACCATTTTATACGGAGCCGCGAATAACATTTACATGAACTTGTCTCTAAAATGTAGAATGCAGAATCCAAGTTATCAATTTCTATAAAAATTTTGAATATATGATGCAAATTGAGTGTTTCTTCAATCAAAAGACACTATGCTCAATAAATCACTTATTACATTAAATAACAAAATAATATCACAACGTTGAGTCGACATGTTTCGAGTGGCCAGTCTTGATAATGTTTCTCTCGAAAAATGTCGACTCAACGATGTGATATTATTTTATTATTTGATGTTTTTGTGAGAGCTTGGTTCGAATTTTTATTATTGATTTCTCTAGAACAATGGAAGCGTAATTTACAAATAATGAAAAATGTCGAAATTTGCTCATGATAAAATCGTACTATCTTCATCTTTCTTCCTTCCAGATTTTCTCTTCGTGAAATACATCACCTGAAAACACTGAATTTTACCCTGAACTGCAGAAGTACATAAATCAACTCTTGAGAAATCAGAAAAGTAATGGGATTATATGAGCTCGAAGTGACAATATAACTTTCCAACACTTTTTCATTTTTGAGTAATTTGCCTGTCCAATTTTCTCGGAAAACTTATTTCTGGTTATTTGTTATTCCAACATCCACAGTTTCATATTCATTCATTTACGTTTCTGCGAAACAAGCTTTGAATCAAGCACGTACATCAAATACAAAAACATCACCTGATTCACCGAATGAACATAGTTATCAGTATTTCATTTCACAAATGAATATCTTTCATTGTCGAGTTCAGTCGAAAAAATTTCCATTAATTCACTACAGTGCATTTGTTGTTTTACTGATTCCTCAGATGAAAAAGTGATAGATATTTATCTAAGGTTTCACCTTACCGAAAGTAGAAAGGGTAATATTTTTCAACTTAACCTTCCTACTCTACACAAAACTATCTTGAAGTATTTATGCAGTATATGAAAATTAACATATTTTTTTACAAACAAGGGCTCACTCAACAGACAGTTTAAAACTCTCCTATAATAGAGGAGCACATATTACAAATGTTAATTACCTATAAACTAAGTTTCTATAAACTATATATCTAATCTATATATGTAAAAGAAAGTCGTTTTAGTTACCCCACTTATAACTCAAGAACGGCTGTACCGATATAGCTGAAAATTGGTAGGGAGGTAGCTTAGAGCCAGGAGACGGACATAGGATACTTTTTGTCCCGTTCGGCAGCGTTCCCGTGCAACTTGACAAGAAACGTCAGTCACTATGAAAAGTTGAATGAGTTGGTTGAAATCATACTTTTTTAGCAAAAAGTAGTAAGTATGAGTGGTTGTTGTAGAATGCACAACTGTCACGCGGGTGGCTCGGGTTCGGTCCCGGCAAATCAAAGCTTGGCTTTTTTTACTTCAATGACAAAAGTTTTCACTAATTTCATTCAATTCACATAAATTGAACATAATTATAACGCAGTCGAATATTAAATTCATATAAAGAACAATTACTGTATTGAAAACAAAACACATTATATTCTTTCAAAATATTTTCAATTAATTGTTAAATTTAGGTCAATGACACTTCTGAGGTTGTTCTTTGAAAATTTTCGCAAATTTTGTTATTAATATTTCTATATATAAAATAAAGTCGTGTTAGTTACACATTTATAATTCAAGAACAGATGAACTGATTCGGCTGAAAATTGGTCGGAGGGCAGCTTAGAACCAGGAGAAGGACATAGGATACTTTTTGTCACGTTCCCGTGGGACGTGACATAATACGTGGTATAACAAAACGGATATACCACAGCAAGGATAATTATGTCGGAAGGCAATTTACCCGCAATTTATTTTATTCGTGTCAGTAAAAGAAATCCCGACCTTCAGATGAATGAGTAGATACATAATCAGGCTTTGATATTGATCGAAGACATGTGTTACCTCATGTTCGGTAATTTATTAGTCAGTTAGGAATGAGAGCGACAAATCGTAAAATGAATGACGCATTTAATCAAGAATTTGAACGGGAACTTTTCCGTTGACTTGAATATGATCACCAGGAATTAGATTTAATAGTTCAAACGAATGTACCCCTGTTGAATCACCAACAAGAGGACGATACAATGATGAACGCAATTGATGATGGATATGGTGGTTTATATTTCCTGGATGCTCCTGGTGGAACTGGTAAGACATTCCTCATGTCAGTAGTTTCAGCCACTGTTAGTGCGAGATCCAACATTGAGGTTGCAGTTTGCTGTTGAGGACATGAGGACATGTCCACAATTTACGACTAAAGGTTGGCTCCGTAGTAATCATGCTTCGAAACATAAACCAACCAAAACTATTCATCGGAACGCGTTTGGTGATAAGGAAATTGATGAACAATGTGATTTACACGACGATACTCAAAAGAGAATTCGAAGGTGAGGAAGTTCTCATTCCAAAAATCCCGACCGACGTGCCGTTTGAGTTTAAACGACTTCAATTTCCGATCCGACTTGCATTCGACATGACATTAAACAAATCACACGACCAATGCATAAAAGTTTGTGGTCTGAATCTAAAAAATCTATGTTTTCCTAAGGTCAATTTCGAGTATATGTGGCATGTTCACGGGTCGGAGGACCATTTGCGTTTTTTTTCTTGCACCTGATAATAAAACGAAAAATGGCGTCTATCACAAGATGCTTCACTAAACAGTGAAATCCATGCACTAAAATACATGGCCAATCATTGAAATAAAATACTTGCATTTTTAATTTACATTAATTATCCAAATAAACAATTGCCCTTGATAAAATCGAAAGTCTGCTCATATATTGCCTCTTAGGTGGAACAAAGTTCGCCGGGTCAGCTAGTATATCTTATAACTAGAGATTTTTCATACATTTCATCGAAATGAAGTTTTCGATGCATTGACTTGAATCTTACGTAATAACAAAGAAAATACCTTATTATACTAAAAGAAATAATTAAAATTACAATCACAATTTAAAAAATATCCAATAAAACTCTATTTTTTCTTATAATAGCTTGTTTATCTGTGAAATTTCTATTTTCGTTTTCAATAACAAAACGTACAATAGAAATTAAAATTATAAATTTCTTGTCATTTGAAATTTCGTTACTTAATTGTTACTAACTTTTGAAAAACTTCAAATTTGGGGAAAATGACATCTGTTGATTGAATGTTTGATCATTCAAAACCTTCTTTTTTAAGTATTTATTGAAGAATAACGTGTTAATTCTGTTTTGGGTAACCTCTGGAAAACTGAAGAAAGTTTTAGAAATAGAAATCTTCATGTATTATCACAGGCATATCTATATGTTTAATAGTTTAATTTAAATTCATTTCTGAATTTCGTTTTCAGGAAATAGTTTGCAAATGATCAAAGTGCTTTTGTCGTGCTTCTAATTAATTTTCAAGAGATTTTATGACTTGAGCGTCTTGATTAGTAGAGGTTGCTGAAAATTTGAATGAATTGATTCATTATGTTTCAAATTCCGAATTTCCAATGAGTTTCTGTCCACAATATTTAACACAAACAGCACAGCAAAAATATTAACAGAACATAAAATAAAAATATCTTTGATTTTTTATGAATTTGTTAGAGTTTTCACCCCAGTGAGTTACCATGAAATAGAAAATTCATTTGGACTTTTCTACGGGCTCTTGAATTTGGGAGACTCCAGAGAAATTGAAAAATGAGATGATATAACCAAAACGATATAGCGTTGATGCATTCAAGCGTAATCATGCAGGATCTGATGGAAATCTCATGAGACAGGCAGATACATGGAATATAATTCGTATCTTGTATCTCGAAGGTGAAAACACGAAGACATGCCGGAAAATTCCAAGAACAGATAAATGTATTCTGCTATAGCAAGATGTTCTCCGAGGGGATACATTTAATGGATTTTTTCATCTGTTTCTACACTACTTCTATTCTTAAATTACGAGAAGATATATATATATATATATATATATATATATATATATATATATATATATATAATAATATATATACTAGAAATCATTCGAAAAATTCGAATTAATCAAAATAATGTTATAGTAGAGCTAGATATGTGAAAGTATACGATGTGATGTATCCATATACTTCAAGGGATAAATGTTAGAGAAATATTGAAATCGATGCCACACCTGATGGAAGTGCGAGACATAATGTTTCGTTCTGTAAGGAACTCGTCAGTCGCACCACATCCATCGAAGTGGCACAACGATTTCAATCTTCAAGCATCTTCTTGTGACTCCAAGTGGAATATCGTAGAATAATGAATACTCCACAACTAAATCTATAGGAATCTATAGTAGAAAACTTCTCTCAGATTACAGACACACCAAGCACAGAACTTTCACATATCTTCTATACCCGTAGGTATCTACTAAATTGCAATGTCTATTAGTTGACTATTGATGACAAATGTCATCATATGATGTTTTCAAATGTTAATCGGTTGCTTTAAAACTACGCTCGCGGTTCTTTCCTTATTTCAGGGGCCTATTCGGCGATATTTTTAAGGAAATGAAGTTTTTGTGAATTATTGTATCAGCTTGTGGAATGCAAAAACTCCATTAGTTTTTGCCTTCCACAAAGAATAACGATCAATAAAAAGTTTACAATATGAACAATGGAATCAATCTTATATAAATCCATATCCATAAAATCAAATATACCCACACCTACATTATAATATATTCTAATTCCTTCCTTATCTTTCCTAATAAGTCCCCTATCCAATTTGGTATTCACAATGTTATCTTTTTTGTTTATATACTACATTTCGAGGAACAATCTGCTCCTATAAATTGGTCTCACGTTCCAATAGATTCACATTCCTAGAATAGTCAAGCAGTGACCAGTTTGTTCATGGTGTTCTACGATTGCACAAGTGTTCTTTTCAAGCCGACAGTCACTCTTATGTTGTATTAATCGCTGTTTATGCCACTGTGATGTCTGTCCCACATAACATTTGTGATATTATTTGCAAGGAAGTTCGTAAATGACGTAACTGCTGTATACTAGAGGTTTTTTTATCTTTTAAAATTTTGATATTGTTTCTTCTGTATACTGCTGACCTTCCACGATACTTTGAATTATTCTGTGCCTTATTTGCTGATGATACCAAACTTTCTAATTTTCTATTGTATAACGGACATATTCTGCAGGAAGACTTAGAGGTACTAAACACCGTCGTGATTGGATGTTCCCTATGAACATCGACAAATGTTGCGTACTCCACATTGATAAAACCAACCCAAGACGGAGTTATTTCATCGATGGCCGACAACTTACTACTGTGTCAAAACATCGTGATCTTGGAGTTACAATCTACTCCAGGTTAGATTGGTCAGACCACATACCCACTATTGTGAATAAAGCACGACATATGTGCTATGTACTATATAAAAAATTCAAGGGATGTGACGTTAATACCTGTAAGCAGCTGTGCCTATGTGAGACCAATTTTGGAGCACGCTGGTCCTGTGTGGTGGGCTGGTCTTTAGAGCGAACTAGAGGCACTTGAATCAGTTCAACGTATATGCACCAGAATACCGTACGGCTATCTTCGACTAGATTACGAAACCCGGTTAAGTATATTCGAGTGGCCCACTTTTGAAAGCCAGCGTGAAAGAGATGACCTAATAGTCACATACAGAGCACTGCATATCTTCGGGGTAGATCTGAGTTGCTTGTTTCCCTTAAATTGAAATCACCTGCGATGCCACACCCTTGAGTTGTCCAAGGAAAAGTTCCGGACCAAGCAGCGGCAAAACTTTATCTGCAATAGGATATTCGACCAGTGGAATAGACTCCTCCCAGCTATAGTGACTGCTGATACAATTAATGGCTTCAAGAACAATTTCGATAAGACGACTCATATTTAGACGACGATTTATTTCTAGTGGTTTACTTCATTGTTTTGTATATTTTAGTGTTTTCCTTTTCTTTGAGTTTATAAGCTTTGCTTCAACTCTATTAATTGTAATAATAATAATGAAGAAACGACAGGTTGCACTCCGGGAGTGCCGACAGAAGTGAAAACTTGAATATTGATGTTGTGCATTTTTGATATTTTTGAATGGTTAGAGAATAATTTTGTATGAATTGCTTTCATTATCAGTACAAAAGTATTATTATTTTTGTGGAGGAATACAATATTTATTTATTGCGCTATCGTACAAAAACATGACAATTTATATTCCATCAAAAATTTCAACACTTCAGAACAATTACAATTATTTTACATTAAAAAGTTTATCTCTTAGGGAAATCAACTTCCATCCATAATTTCAACGACTTTTTCATCATCATTTTTACCAGAACCATCATCGCTAATCTCTGAAACTGATACGATAGGTTTATGATAGCTGAAGTAAGAAACGAACAGTTTTGATTCGAACCTATTTGAGTGTCTGATAAAGATCGCATCAATAGAAGTTTTGTATTTCGTTGTGCTAAGATTGCGATCATTTGACATAGTTAAACCAAATTCATTAATTAAAAATTCAATTAGTAGTTGATTTTTATCGTCTGCAAAGTTTATGTTGAAATCTCCACTCAAAATCATTGGCAATTCATCAGAGCTTTTTCCAATTTTTTTTGAAGCAATGCAGATGCGTCATGAGAATAAATGAATAAATTTCCGTACAAAAAGTCTCGTATAGCACGCAATGACTTATCTGGAGAGATGTAAACGGCAACCATAAAAATAAACTGATTATCACCAGAGTGGCAAGACTTATACAAATATCACCGATATCAGAAACAGTAGCATTAAACATGCTGTTGTATTTCACATGCACATCCATATAATTTGTACAATAATGAACTGTGTTCATATTTTGATAAATAGCTACTATTCCCGCTGGACGATTATTTCTTCTGAAACTCGCAACAAAGTTGAAATTCGGAATGTCAATTATTTCATCGTTACCCATATGAGTTTCTGATAAAATTAACACATTCATCTTTTTAACAAGAGCGTCAATTGCTATATCATTTACATGCGCACGTAAACTTTGACAATGGAATGAAAAATACACACGAAGTCTAGTGCATTAATAGCTCACAACCCTCTCAATTTATGTAACTACTATACATTCGCATATTCGTTCTCCATAATGGAAGCACGGATTATTATTTCAATCCATTTTATCTCATTCAAACGGTGCGTCATTTGTTGTTGTAGTAATGGAAACAATATGCCTGTGGGAGCATTGGAGTGGAAGCAGAACAGGATAAAATCATACAATAATTTTCAAAGTTTAACCCTTTATACATATTCCGTCATTGTACGAGTGAGTTGTTTAACGGGCACTGAGCATTCATAATATGGTTATTCAGCGTCAACGTTTTTTCAATGCGTTAAGAGTTTTAATGAGTTTCGAATGAATATGCGCTGAAAGTTTTCTGAAATTCTATGCTTCAGTTTATGAATAAGAACTGTGGCTTTGGTATCGGCGTAGGTGAATATATATCCTTCTTCCTCAGTAAGAAAAACATTGTTTCATCTAGAATGCTTTATATAATTCATAATTTTCCTTTCTTATGTTATACCTGAGGAAAGGATTTGTGTATTTTTTAGATTTTTTGCTAATCCCAAAAGCTTCTGGTGATTCTTGGTGTTATATCTATTTTAAAAAAGAAAAACATAAATGTTGGATACAGAAGACTGTAAAAGTAAACACCCATGCTTTGAGAATGGCGTCAGAATTGCCATATCGTCATAAAAAACATATAACATGCAGTAATAATGAAAATATGAGAGAAAAAGTGAAATTATATATGAAACATGTACAAAGTACACTATAATAAGTTCTCTATTCTCAACAGGTATAACACCCAATTACAGAAAAAAATAACAATGTTGAATACATAACTAAATATTTAGAAAAAAGATTCAACTAAATAATTAAAAAAAAGATTTAACAAAGAGCTCATTCTAAACTAAAAAAGATAGTAACTTATAACAACATTATAGCATTCAATGAATTACTAGAAATAACTCAATCTAAATCAATTCATTTTAATCAATTTTCTTTGTTCACATAACTCCTGATAATAAATTCTACGGAGTCAAAGTGAATGTCACAATTATTGGTAACTCTATTGAATGTAGACTCCATAAACCAAATGAAGGATTGTATTAGGGAGTTGGTCCTTGGAGTATCTATGTGGAATAATTCTATATAACGAGAATTTTGCCTAGGAACACGAAATTTTAGAGCGGACAAGAGAGGAGGACAATCAATACTTTTGTGCAGTAATTTGTACAAAAATTTGAGTGATAAAGTTTCTCTCCTGCTCTGCAATGTGATAAAACTAAATCGACTCAATAATTCGTAATGATTGACTCCTCTACGTGGATAAACTTTATCCTCCCTCCAAACTAAAAATTCCAAGAACCTTCTCTGAATAGCCTCAAGATGGCGTTGATGGCAAGTGTAAATGGGATGCCAGATCGCGCTGCCATACTCCAACTTGCTACCCTAATCCGTAGGGTTTCAGTTACACTATTATTAAACTAGTGGAGTAATGAAAAATTCTCGTTCTGAAATTGCAGATATATATTGCAAAGTTATACTGAAGTTTCAATTTTATATTTCATTCTTAAAATATATGAATTTTTTGTACGCAATGGCAAATATTTCAATAATTCCTCAACATTTTTTAGACTATTGAAGGCCCTTTTAATGTAGCAAGTTGGAGTATAACAGCATGATCTGGTATCCTATTTACGTATATGCCATCCACGCAATCTTGAGGCCATTCAGAGAAGGTTCTTAAAATTTTAGTTCATTTTATCACTCAAATTTTTTTACAAATTACTGCAAAACAGTATTGATTCTCTTCCTTCCTTGTTCGCTTTGGAATTTCGTGTACTACAGCAAAAATCTCATGAGAATTATTCCACCTAGAGAATCCAAGGACCAACTCGCTAATACAATCCTCCATTTCGTTTATGTAACCTACATTCAATACAGTTGCTAATAAATGTGACATTTACTTTTACTCCATAAAAGTTAATATCATTGTTAATTAATTAACAAGTAAAATTGAATAAAATTAATTGATTTAGATCGGTTCCTTTGTAATATTTCATGCAATTCTATAATTCAGTCACTCTGTCTAAGTCACTCTGTTAGTTTTTTCAGATTATATTAAGTTCTCTGTTATAATTCTTTTCGTTTTATTTAATAAGTTATTATTCAACTTTAGGTTTATCATTCTCTGTAATTGGGTATTATATCTGTTGTGAATCAAGAACTTACTATAATTATTTTCTTAGAAAACTGGCGACAAGAATTTTCAAGAAAAATAGCTCTATAGAAAAAAAATGGTCATTGTGTAAATAGTATGTTAATCCTGGTCAACATTGTTTCTCTTACCTCTTAAATCTTGCATTCTTTCATATGTTCAAAACTATTTCGGATTGGAATTTCTTTTATTTTGCATATCAACATCTAGTGATAACATTCTGAATTTCGATTTTATCTAATGAATATAAGAATATATATTTTTTTTATTCAGTGGACCTACAACGGCCATTTTTCGAAATGTTTGAAGGATTTTCAACTGTTTTCGAACATCTTTTCTTGTTATTCTTATCATGAAATACTTCATTGAAGCTGCATTGATTCGGATTTAGTGAAGAACGTCGATGCTTATAAAGTTATACTTATCAAATAGATGCCAGTCCATATTCTGTAACGATTAATACTCAGACAACTTGATTACTACTCGACACTTGGCGTTCCTCAAGTGTCGATCTTGGGCCCTTACTCTTTCTTATTTATACTGAAAATTATACACCTCAAATGTCAAACGTCAAAGTAATTAACGTTTGGCGTCATCTGTAAATTCAAAACACAATCAACTCCAGTCATTTCTTCTTCTCCACCTTGTATATTTGAAAACAGAAAAAGCACATTTTATGTGTTCTGAGAGGTCGATTATACCCATTGGTTGGTGGTTGATTATCATTACTGAATATTTCAAATTATCTCAGTTTTAGAGTCTATGAATTCCTGTCACTGTCAGGATTTTACAACTCATACTAATGATAGAACTATTGACCGACAAATTGATTGAATTTTCGAATGAATACGGAGATTGTACCTATTATGATTGAATGGTGAAATATCTCAGCTTCATTTTCATTCTGAATGGCTGTTACAAATGTAATGTGAGTGTCATGAACGTTTGCTGAAGTTATCATAGCGCAACGGGAGAACCCCTGGAGATTTTCTTGTTATTCATAGCATGCGAATTGTACCCAATGACAGCAAATCAATAACTTCATGTTTCAGATACAATTTGAACCTAAAGAACTCTGTAAATCGATTTCCGCAGTTTACTTCGAGAACGCAGTTTTATTTTGAAGTTTTATCATTGTTTTCGTTTATTACTTATGCAAAGTTCAGATTATTTGTTAAAAACTTAATGATACAATTTTTCAATTTTCTCCCCCGATAAGTTTGATAAATTATAGTTCAAATATCAATGTGAACATAGATGAAGCTTTTTGGCTGAGATTTGTAACAGACCGTTAAAATTAAAGAAAAAGAGAAAATTCAGTTGTTGGTGAAGTTTCGTTACAACTTATGGCTTTGTCAAGACATTCAAATGTATATTGTTTACTACTACTAATTACAGATCAATTATTACTAGTAACAGAATCAATCATCATTAAAATTTGGCTATATTTGGCTTCTGCGAGAAAGTAATTTCAAATCATTCAACGTAGTTTATAGTATATACGAGGTTTGTTCAAGAGAAAGTTAATTTTGAATTTTCGCAGGCTCTGTACATTCTGTTTCATTATGTTGGTACACATGCGTTTCTTATATGATGAAATTATCAGCCATTTTTGTTTGTTTTTGACAACTTGAAAGGTAAGTCATGTTTTTGAGTTCTTACGATTTCTTACCTTTAAAAAAATGGAGGAATAAAATTTTGCATTAAAAATTGAATAAAGTGCTCCAACAAACTTCAATTATTGACTGTGGCATTCGGCGAATCTATAACCATACTATAAGCGTCCTGGAGTTGCAACTACGTCAACAAGCGAAGAAAACATCGAAACAGTGAAGAAAATGATTTGAAAAATTGTTGAGTCGCTATAATAGAAGTTGCAGAGGATGCTTGCATTTCAATCGGTACATGCCATGCAATTTTCTGAGATGCTTTTGTCATCAAACGTGTTTGTAGCGAAGTTTGTTCCGAATTCACAAAATTTTAGGCAGAAGCAACATTGCATAAGTATCGCTAAGAAGTTGTTGAGTGACGTCAACGACGATCCATATCTTGCTCAAAATGGCTTTAACTGATGAAGAAACGTGAGTGTATGGTTCTGAAGTCGAAACCAAGGCCCAATTTTCCCAATGAAAGCAGCTAGAAGACCCAAGACTAAAAAAGGCATGCCAAGTTCGGTCAAAGGTGAAGGTTTTCATCAATATTTTCTTGGATTCCAACGTCGTGGTGCACCCTGAGCTCTTTCAAGAAGTCGTACGGTTAATGAGGAACATTTCAGAGGAATGATGCAAAGTTTCGAGAAGGAATACGACTCAAACGATCGGAACTGTGGAAAAAATCACGGATTCTGCATCACGATGAGTTGCCAGCTCATTCATCAATGACGTAATCATGCCTCAACCACCGTATTCACCAGATTTGTCTCTATGTGACTTTTTTCTGTTCCTGAACTGAAGAGAACAATAAAGGAAATCGGTTCGCCAAAATTGACGAGATAAAGACAGAAACGATGAAGGAGCTGATGGCCATACCCACAAGCGCATATCAGAAGTAATACCTCGAGGATTGGAAGAAGCGCTGGAATATGTGCATTATATTTGAGGGGATTACTTTCGAGGGTACGAAATGGATATTGATGAATAAATAAATACTTTTCGAGAAATTCAAAATTCACTTTTTCATTCGAACAAACCTCGTATGTATGTATATGTAGCGAAATGTGAACGAGAAATTTTTTTTTTTAATTCAATGATAAAAAACGAAATAATAAGGAATAAAAATGAATGAAAATCAGAAGTTCTAACTTCCTCTAGACTTCACTAGAAGCTAGAAGTATTATTTTAGTTATTGATCGATTAAAAGTAGAGACTTGAAATTATAAACCGAATTTTAACTGTGATGTTGAAGGTTGAACCATATATAGGATATGGAAACTGATTCAAAGAGTATTTGAATAGATACAATGAGAGTTTTTCAAATAGTTGTTCAAGTGGGAAAAAAATAACTAACCAAACAATAATTATTATCATTCGTTGATTTTTATAATTGGAAATTTTGAATCAAAAAATACCTGAATACGTAAAATAATTGAAATTCTAACTCAGTGCAGCAAAACACGCGAATTTCTGTGTTTTATGACTTGTGTTGATACATATCATGCACATAATTTTCACAGAAACGAGCAATAAACATTTTCCCATATATAAACGGGTTTATGAACGTTGAAATAGAGCCTTGCGTATGATGAATATCCGACAGTACTTTGTTATATAATGAAGTGTCTAGACCAAATGCATAAAACATGTTGTACACATGGAATTACTGCGAATAATTATACAGGAAATGCGGAAACTTTCTAAAGCTGAAACACCGAGTTTTCACGAGAACAATATCTATCAGACTTTCACTTTGACTCAACAGATGGGTAGGTATTATTTTTGAAGTTTATGACTTCACAATTGAAATTGGCATTATTTTTATGACTCATCCATCGATATCGAAATGAATAAATTAGTCTGGGCTTCCTAAATTTTCTTGTACTTGACTTGACCGCTTTGTTCTCTGGCCATTTTCTAACCCAACCTTCTGAATACTTACCAATGGTACTACTAGCCTATCAACAGGTTGTCAGGGAAACACTATTTGGACGTATGAAAGGGTCATTTGTAACTGACTAGCTGATGTGAAGGATGTGCTTGCTTTGTTGAGCATAACTTCTACAACCAGTGCTCCTGTTTGGAAATCGCCATTCTCATTGATTTTTCCACTTCTGTTTCGAACTGTACATGTTCCTGATCACTGCAACTGCTGAGGAGCTTGTTCGCACAACTACGAAGTTGCAAATGGTAATGAAACATTCAATGCAGCAGTGGTGGTGATACGATAGTCATGACAAACTCAGCTCCAAAATTTAAACAGACAACTGAAAAGGGTTTCTACTGCAGATTATCACCAGATTACGCACAGTGCTCTCTCCAGTCGGTCGCATTTTGATAAAGCCGTGTTTTATTACAACTGCCGAGTAATTTTTTTGAAATGATAGTGAACTTCAGGTGTCAATGTATCGAAACAGTCAATACGACTTTCATGCTAAAGACTGATTCCTAAAACTGCAGTGCAGTCATACACAAAAGATAATGTAACAGCAGGTGGTTATATTGCTGTGAACTTGGAACAACGTCATTACGTTGAGATGATACACAGTACTGGAAGGAAGCGCTGCAACTGTTTGCCGCCGAACAACTCACCTCTCTACAAAAACTGCCAAAGTACTGATAGAGGACGGTTGTGATGAACGGTGGCAAACTTCTATGCGAACAGGAATAATTATACACATGGGAACTGTTTTTGTGGCGTCACTCACTGTAAAGTTACGCCCGCTTTATGACGGTAAATGTACAATTGACACAAAGTATCGAAAGGAAATCTCAAATTCAGTTCCAATAGGTTGTAACTTAGGACTGTTTCTGCCCTCAAGACAGAGTCGTGAAACAAAACAGCAACAACATTCTCAATAATAAGTTCTTTTATTCTCAACAGGTATAACACCCATTTACAGAAAATAATAAACATGTTGAATACATAACTGAATATTTGAAAAAAAATCAACAAAGAGCTCAATCTAATCTAAAAAAAATAGTAACATATAACTACATTATAGCATTCGATGAAATATTACAAAGAACTCAATCTAAATCAATTAATTTTAGACAATTTTCTCTGTTCACATAACTCCTGATAATAAATTCTATGGAGTCAAAGTGAATGTCACAATTATTGGCAACTCTATTGAATGTAGACTCCATAAAACGAATGGAGGATTGTATTAGGGAGTGTGTCCACGGAGTCTCTAGGTGGAATAATTTTGTATTACGAGAATTTTTCCTAGGAACACGAAATTTCAGAGCGAACAAGAGAGGAGGACAATCAGTATTATTGTGCAGTAATTTGTACAAAAATTTGAGTGACAAAGTTTCTTTCCTGCTCTGAAATGAGATTAAACTAAATCGACTCAATAAATTGTTATGATTGACTCGTCTCTGTGAATAAACTTTATCCTCCCTCCGAACTAAGAATTTTAAGAACCTTCTCTGAATATCCTCAAGATGACTTTGATGGCAAGTGTAAATGGGATGTCAGATCATGCTGCCATACTCCAACTTCCTACGGATCATAGTAATAAATAGTCCTATGAATGTTGAGGAATCATTAAAATATTTGCCATTACGTATAACGAATCCATATATTTTCACAGTTGATGAAATAAGTTGGGTGATGTGTGGGACAAAGGAAAGCTTCTGGTCGAAGACGACACCAAGATCTCTCACCTTATCAAAACGATAAAGAGCCTGACCATCGACGTTATAATCATGGTCAATTTGGTTTCTTTGCCATGTGAAAGAAACAACATTACACGTTGACACATTCAAACTCAAATAATTGTCCTCACACCAACTAGCACCATGGTCTAACGCGAGTAAAGTTGAAGGCCTCATATCTCATTTTTTCAGGACCTCATTTCTCTCAGTACCTCATTTTTGCCTTAGAGTATGTGCGTTGAGTTTGTACCTGAGTGATCATGTAGATTTATCTGCTGGAATAGATTCTCGGTTATAGTTTGCTGCAGCAACATTTTATAGTTTGCAGAGCGTTAGATGTTTCCGATTCTGGAGATCTCTGCAAGAAAACATTTACAATAACAAAAAATCACCGCAATACAGTGACCCCTCAGATGCCTGATATCTGTAGAAATATCCAAATGACGACTGCTTACTGGAGATTAAGTCATAAGTGCAACAATGTGTGTATCCGCTTACAGCCACAGTTTTCTTAGAGACTTGTCTCCGACACTGCTTTCAGACTCCAGTCCGTTCGTGAGTTGGGTCTCGAGAATACTATTGATACGGTTTCCTCTCGTTGATATACTCATCTCTTTGAACTCAAGCTTGAAATATTCCAATTCAAAACTGAACTACAACACCGAAGATAATCGCTAGAGTCAGTTTGAACTATTTGAATGTCCATTTTTTGTCAAGGCCTCGATAACTTTGGGAGAGAACCACAATTTGAATAGAACAATCAACACTTACCATGGAAATCCTTGGAAAATAGCTGAGTTTACTAGAAAAATCGTAAAAATTAGAGTGTTACTAGTATTAAATATTCTGAGAACGTAGTTGTAGTCGTCTTCGTCAACATCGGGGGCTATAGAAGATAATGATCGAGCTTTTCAGCCCGAATAGAAAAAATTGAAAGTGTTGGCTGAGTGCCTCCTGAAAACAGTGCTGCAGCAGACATCACGATAATTATGTCGATAAAAAATACATCAGTGGAAAAACTATTTCATATTTACATCTTTATTAGATTATGTTATCCATCAAACTACTGATAATGTGGATATCAAAACATAATGTATTTCATAATTATAATCCTTAACATGTAAAAAGCATACCTTACTATCAAACTAGTATATTCCTTGGTCTTCTCCATAGCCTAGTAGGGAGAGTGAAGCTCTCTCACTTGGGAGATCTGGGTTCGAATCACGGATGCGATGTGGACGTCTGTTTGTAAATGTGATTTCTGGGAGGTTATAAACTGAGAATATATCACATGGGTAATGTACATGAATGACATCCATTGCCATTAATTTACATTCATTGACGCTCCGAGCAACAATATTTGTGTGGTTTATCGAAAATATTACGAGCAGTACAAGGTAATGACAAAATATAAATGCAATTCAATATACAATATACAATTGAAATGACAATTAATATACAATCATATTATCTATGGATAGTATTTGTATTTACATAAATTTTAAAATACTACATTTTTAACATTATTTTCATTGTTTGCTTCACTTTCATCATCAATTTCAACGATAGGTACACATGTTTCTAGTACTTTCAATTATTTCATGCGTTTAAGAAAATATACAATAGGTAACCTTTCTTGTTAAATATCAGTTGTATTCTATGGCCCTCATTCCAAGTTAGTCGTAGAGCATACCCGGTATGTTCTGTGAATTTGGAAAATTACACATAATATTAATTCAGCATTTGATGAAGAAGTAGTACCTCGAAACGTCATCATGCGTATTTGTATGAAATTATGAGAAAATTCTGAATACAATTTCATTATACAATAGGTGTTTGGTAATTAAAGTGAGAAATGAAAATATTTGATTGAAATTTATTTAGGTACAATACGTAAGCTTTATACGTTACCGACATGGTATTAGCATGTCGTTAACGCGAACACACGAAATTTCACCCGTCAAAAAAGCGTTTAACGCGCATAACGCACGTTATGATTCACCATGTCGGTGACGCAAACTCATGTTTTCTCTTATCAAAAAGTGTACAAGGCGGTTAAAGTAAGTTTCCATTCAAAAAAATTCGTTTCATATATATTTAGGATTACTAATCTAGTATAAAAAAATTACACAGTTTCATTGATTTCTAATAACGAATAAGTAAACCGAAACAAATGTGGAATGAATTTGTGAAATTTGGTGAATTCAAATATATTGAACGATGTGATTCTTGTTGAATGTATTCCATCGAGTAGTGTACCCGAGTTGACATAATTTACTATAAAATTATATAAAAATATCAATTCTTCAATAACAACAAGGCTCATTAACAGGGTGGGCATTTATATAAAGATATTCCTTTATAAAATTAAAGTTATTTCCCTATTCACGAACTTGTTCGCGAGGATAATCTGATTTTCGGCTATTAGATAAGTTTTTCCATTTGGAAAGTCGTTTTCAGTGCATTACATCTGCTCCTTTCTTGTCGATTCTCTAAGGGGCCATCTAGTTTAACCCTCGGATTCGAGTGTGAGCATACCAAGCAATTTTTTAGTCTAAGGGCATTAACTGAAGCGTTAAAATATCGACCCAAGTGTTAACTGGCCATTGCCATTTCGTTGAGAGAAAATTGTTAGTCAATAACATATTGTCGTCTTTATCTGTGGAACCTCCATTAGACGAATCCTTCAGATAGCTTTCTTCGATGTCACTCATTGGAAGATAAATCAGTCCCGATTTCAGAAGTCAAAGGGCTCACTAAATCTCGGAATCGGTTCTAACATATTCCACTGAATGTTGCTTCAGTTGTAAATGAAATAGAAAATATTAAAAAATATTACTTGAATAGAAATTCATTCACAAAGTCATACTAATAACCTAAAGAAGTATGTTTTCTTACCTCATAAAATCTTCCAAATTATTTCAGTTGCAATTCTCACTGTGAGTGAAATTTTAGAAATACTTGATATTCGCAAAAAAAAATATGTATTTTCAAAAGCAGATTAAACATGAAGATCTCATCATTTATTGAATGAAAAATATCTGACTTAGTCTCACAAAAATTGTATTGATTGCTTGATAATTATTTCAGAAGCTGAAATAAGTTTGCTTTGAGGGAACACAGTTTGCCAAGAAATTTATATAATTTTAGAAACTATGCCAAATGGTATTCACTCAATATAGTAAACAATGTTTCACGAACAGATCAGCGAAAATTCAATAAATTTCATATAAATTTAAACATTTAATAGTGTTGGCATTTACTTGATGGAAATCCATTATAATTGAATATAAACTTAAATTCAAACACTTGAACTTATGGTTTACACTTTATTGACTACATAGCATGACGCGTTTTGTCGTTACAAAGTATTTCTTCAGATGCTCACAAAATAATGTTATAATGGATGAATAATATTATTCTGTAAACATCTGAAGAAGTCGTTCGTAACGACGAAACGCGTCATGCTATGTAGTCAATAAAGTGTAAATCATAACTTCAAGTGTTTGAATTTAAGTTTATATTCAATTCATATCTATTTATAATAGTGTTAGAGTTCACTTGACGTAAATCCATTATAATTGAATATAAACTTAAACTCAAACACTTGAACTTATGATTTACACTTTATTGACTCATAGCATGACACGTTTCGTCGTTACAAACGACTTCTAACGATGCTGACAGAATAATGAAGATTAATGAATTCTTAAGAAGTCGTTTGTAACGACGGAACGCGTCCTGCTATGTAGTCAATAAAGTGTAAATCATAGGTTCTAGTGTTTGAATTTAAGTTTATATTCAATTTATATCTATTTATAATAGTGTTGGCGTTTACTGGAAGTTAATCCATTATAATTGAATTTAAACTTAAATTCAAACACTTGAACTAATAATTCATACTTTATTGTCTACATAGCATGACGCGTTTCGTCGTTACAAACGACTCCTTAAGATGCTAACAGAATAATGAGGAACAATGAATTATTAAGTAGTCGTTTGTAACGACGAAACGCGTCATGCTATGTAGTCAATAAGGTGTAATACATGAGGTCAAGTGTTTGAATTTAAGTTTATATTCAATTGTAATGGATCCACATCAAGTAAACGCCAACACTATTATAAATACATATGAAGTTGGATTTGATCATTGATCTGGATTTAAGATTTGATCTCAGATTGAATTTTCACTGAGTGAATAACATTTGACATGGTTTCACGAAATGATATAACTTTCTTAGAAAATTGTGTTCCCTCAAAACTAAACTCAGAAATAATTCCGAAATAATTATCAATCAATCAATACAATTTTTGTGAGTAATCCAGATATTTTTTATTCAATAAATGATGAGATATGAACAATCAGAGTTCAATTTATGAAGATTTAGTTAAATCAAGGAATAAAATAAAAATGATAAAATAATCTGAACTAAACATCATAATCAACAAACAATAATAACACTTATGTGACATCAAACTAATGAACAAAATAATATAATACAATCTTACATACAATCTCCGAATTAGTACATTAGAACATAAACGAATGTATGTTGTTTGAATACTTTTGACTTTAAATTTTTGTAGTTAATGATGCGATATTCTGGCGTAGCATAATGTTTTCATAGGTTTTATTTTGACGAAGGTTACAAATATACTCTATAAAATGGAATGGCAAACAATCTATTACTCTGTACAAATCAATTACTAAAAATCTTTCTCTCGAAATTTTAACAAAGCTTCACACTGCGAGGTGAAAACCAAATGAAGTCTGTTATTTTGATCAATACTGAACTGACAACAATTAGGCTAATTATGCGAATTTATTTGTTATTTCCATATACTTTCAGAGATTCATGATTTTCTCTTCAAATGTCTCTAATAAATATTGAAATATTGAGTGTTTTTGAGACAATATTTTCAATTATTCTAAATCATTTGAAACCATGAATGCGACCAATAATTTTCGTACAATTAATTTAATCATTAGCTCCCTAAAAAATTTTTCTTGTGATTTTCATAATCATATGAAAATGAAGGCTATAATATGAGATTTCGTTGTGTTGTTCATTCCAGCGGAAAAAAGGTCAGCAGGATTATCTCTATTCACAAATGGAATTTGAGACTGATTCAATAATGTCACACAAAAAAAAGTTCGGAATGAATTCAAATCCTATTAATTCGACTTCTAATTAGAACTTTTGGATGTATTTGTTCCTGAAACGGTCACATGTTATTTTCCTTCATCGTTGGTTGGACTTGTTTGTTTCGAATGAATGTTAGCCTTGACTATGTTGAGTAGAAATAATTATTCACAAATTAATGAAACATAATATTTTTTTTTCTTGCATATTATCAAGATTATTCGATATCTGTTGACACACTTCAAATATCTATCTCAATACATATGTTAATATCTATATAAAAGAACTTTTTTCTTGCATATTATCAAGATTTTTCGATATCTGTTGACACACTTCAAATATCTATCTCATTATACATATGTTAATACCATCTATGCATAAAAGAACTCACTGAAAATTTTCTCACCCAATGCATTCTACTGCACATAATCTAGACACTTGATCTAGTCTCCGACAGAGGGAGACACCTGAGTAAATAATCTAAGTTGGCTCTGCCTTATGAAGAGATATGGTGCGTTGAGAAAGCAATCATAATCAATTGTTTGATGACACGCCACTGATGAAACCCAGAGTATAATAAAGCAGCAATGCATGGTATTTTCAACGAGTTTGCTGTTTTTCGGAATGCACTAAACATTCACTCTCTAAAGATGGTAGTTACTGATTTCGTTGACATTTATTTTTTTGCTTCTATAAGATTCAGTCGGATTATTCTGATCTTTCGAATAAAAATCTCCGCAACAAGAGTTTTATAGTCATAAAACTTATAAGCAGTGCCTCAGGTCGATTCTTTCGAAGGTTTAAAATATTAAAAACAACGTTTTCTTATCCTTTTCAACTTTTCAAATAATTTTTGTTTGAATGTAGGGTACACGAAGAAAGTGAAAAATTGTTTGAAGACTAATGAAACTTCACTATAGATTCAAAGACTATGGTGATGGAGGAATTCGAAATAAACTAGAGCTTTTTGAAAATATATAACTTCGAACTTCAACGAAGTATGTAGAAAGGCTCACGTTATTTGCACTAGTTTCTACAGACCGGTTCGTTCATGGAAATTCATCACAAGGGTTTCTTGGAAACTGTCAATATATGAAATAAAAAACACTGGACTTAGTTTCATAGAATGAACTGTTCAGTAGTTAATCAGTTGAAATGCTTCACCAGGAAATTATAGCGAAATTCAAACATCCTTATTAAACTCCCGATGGTCCCATTACAATATTTTTTCTGCATTAACTTCTATAGGCATGTTTGTGAAATGAATGACAAAGTTATCGTTTGAACTGTCAACGTTCTTGCTCCAACAATTTCTCCAACAACTGTCGGAAAAAGTACTAGATGATTTCTTGCAGTCCCAGCGTGCTTGAAAATTCGTTTTTTATTTGTACAGTCATGTTTATCATAATCTCTCTTCTAGATATCACATATTAAAATTCTAATTGTTCGCACAAAAAAGCTGAAGCACAGCAACAAGTAATAATAAAAATCGAACTCGAGTTCTGGTGAAGTCAAGGGCACTTGTTTTCGTCTAGACTACAGAAATTCGATAAAAGTTGATCAATTTTGGGATAATGTACGTAGATAGCAACCCAATCAGCCGCCTCTAGTCATCGTTAAACTGTTGCTTCATTGAAAACTTGGAGAATGTGATATTCAATTCATGAAAAAGTTTATAGGGTTGAAATTTTTATGAAGCCCTTCCAATAATTTCATCTATTATGCCACAAATAATAATAATAATATTCATTTAGCAATGGCTATCACAAAATCATATATGAATTCACCTTCAGAATATATTATCTGCAATTATATGTTGAGAACGAACTTCGATAATTTACGGCAATTCATTAAATGCGTTGAATCCTTCATAAAATATACTATTTCGAGATTTAGAAAGCTTAAAAACTTGCATGTAGAAATTATCAGCATTTCTTGTATTATATGTCGTCAGCTTTTTTCCAATTCTTTTGAGAAAGTTGGTTTTCTTGGAGATTTTAGACGATATGAAGTCGACATGACCATTAAAACTCAATTTCTCATGTAACATAATGCCTGAATATGTAACAATTTTACCCTTTCAATGTTCTGGTTTTCAATTTCAATACTTATATTTTCGTTACTATTTACCTTATGAATTTCACTTGTATCAAAAACTATAAATTTAGACTTTGTTACATTCAGCAATAAACTGTTATCGCTTAGCCATTCATTTATTGCTGCCAAGTATCTATTGATCCATTCTGTCATAGTCTGGATATTTTTACCACTAACATGAATCATTGGATCATCTGCGAACAATCGTATACAGCATTTTTGTACATGAAAGACTATATCATTAATGTATAAGGACAATAACAATGGGCCTAAGACCGTACCCTGAGGTACGCCAAAATCAACTCCAATGATGTCCGAAAGAACATCATTGAACTTAACTTTTTGAGATTGTGAATGTAAATAAGAATTGAACCATTTGTTCACTAAACCTTCACAACAAATTTCATTTAGTTCATCTACTCAAATTTTCGAATGCTCGTTTGAAGTCCAACAATTCTACAATCACTACCTCTCCTTTATCCATAGCTTTATACCATTCCTCACATATGCTTAACAGTGCTGTCTCACAGGAGGAATTTCTCTTGGAACCTGATTGTAAGTCAGAAATAACTTGATATTTTTCACATGATTCTAGAACTTGATTTTCAACCACTAGTTCTAGAATTTTTTCATAAGGTGGAAGAAGATTTATAGGTCGAAATTCCTTCAATTTGACTGTGTTAAAAATTTTAGCCACAGGTATTATCAATGAATATTTCCATTAATTCGGAAAGATTCCATGAGTCAGTGATGTGTTTATCAAATATAGAAATCTATTTCCAGAATTGTCAAAAGCATCTTTTAAAATCTTAGTCGAGAGAACACCCGACTCTGCGGCAGTAGGACCAGAGTTCGAGCACCGGTGAAGGCATGGATGTTCGTGTGTGTCATGATTTAAGTAGTTTAAATAATGATAATGTGTGTTTTTTTAGAGGTAAAGAACTTTAAGTTGGCATTACTGTTGAAGAACACGACCGATTTAACAGCTGAGAAGTGATTTATTCTCAGTTTGGTTTGGCAATCCATAACGAATAGACTCACGCCTGAACAACGATTGCAAATAGTGCCATTTTATTTCGAAAATAATGGTTCTGTGCGGAATACGTATCGCGCACTACGTCCATTTTATCCATATGCGCACTTCTGAATGAATGGCTACGTCAGCAAACAAAACTGCCGCATTTGGAGTGAAGATAATCCTCAAGTGTATGTCAAAACACCGTTACATCCAGAAAAACTGATTGTTTCGTGCGCATCATGGGCTGGTGGAAGCATTAGTCCGTACTTCTTCCAGAAAGATGATGGCCAGAACGTTACACTCAAAGGTAATCAGTATAGAGCCATGATTATTAACTTTTTCATTCCTGAATTGAACAACCATGACGTACAGGAGCTGTGGTTTTAACAAGACGGCGCAACATGTCACACAGCTCGTGCCACAATCGATTTATTGAAAGACACGTTTGGTGACCACGTTTTGGACCTGTGAATTGGCCTCCAAGATCTTGTGATTTAACACCTCTAGACTACTTTCTGTGGAGCTATGTGAAGTCATTGGTCTATGCAGATAAGCCACAAACGCTTGACCATTTGGAAGACAATATTCGCCGTGTTGTTGGCGATATACGACCAAAAATGTTGAAAAAAGTCATCGAAAATTGGACGTCCAGATTGGACTACATCCGAACCAGCCGTGGCGATCTTATGCCAGAAATCTACTTAAAATGTAATGCAACAAGATTATCTTTTGAATAAGAAAAAATTCTTGGTAATCGAATGATCAATCATTGTTTCATTGCAATTCGAAGTTCTATATCTCAAAAAAAAAACACCCTATATATGCTGGGCAATGTATATTGATACAATGGTCGTTCGAATCGGCGTTAAAATATAGCTTCAGTGAATTAAAAAAAAATAGTTATATCATCTTCACAACAATCTGCGTTTTTCAGATTTCGCACATTAGTTTTCAAACCTGCCATATCTATTTTTTTGAAATTATTCATTCTCAATAATTTTGGTATAAATTTCATCACATAATCATGGTTACGTTTTGGATTTATAGAATCAACTATTTGTTTTATACTATCAACAAAGTATAGATTGAATCAACGAGCAATATGGTGATCATCCCGGATTATTTCATTATCAATTTCTACATGTAATATGTAATTTGTTTTACTTGGTAATGTATATAATAAAATAGAAAATGAGAAGTCGTTCGATATTGAATGGTTCTTGAATGGAAATGAATTCATTTTTCATAGAAGTAAATATATTTTTGGCCTTGTAACCCTAATACTTCTTACGAAATATGACGATATCGAGAAGTTACACTAAAGTCCCTTCATGATATCATAAACCAGCCTGTATTTCCGGGCGCTCACATTGAAATTCCGGAAAGTGGAAGCGCGAAGATGAAAACGTACAGGATTAAGGGTGGAATTCCAAATTTCGCGAATTATGATGAATTCCTAATCGTATTACTGCTCGGAACTTGTGGCGGTCGTGGACCGCAGACACGAATTTCATTATCTTCCGGCATCGAAGTCGGAAATATAGACATAGTTGGGAAAGTAGGTTGATGCTACGCGATTCCAATGGAAATAATAAATAGAAGAACATAAGTTGAAGCGAAAAAGATCCACAAATTTTGAAAAGATACCTTAAGTTTCAAATTCAACACCAATATAAATGTAGGACATAATATTCATTCTTTATGTCGAAATTATAAATTCGAACATAATATTAATGTTTCGAGAGTCATGATTCTTCAATTGAAATATTTCAGATAAAACTCTCAGGGCACTGTCTACATAAACGTTGTCAACGAAACCTTGTCCGTTTTTACGCCAAAAATGACTTGTCTCGTCGGACAGCACTGAAATTGATTTTGGCGTTCCTCAGGGTACAGAGTTCGGTCCACAGCTCTTCTTATAAATTGATTATATTTTTGAAATCAACTGAAAGAGGCTTGTAGAGCATGTGAAAAATGATCTATACGATTGTTTGCAGATGATACAAAGATTAATGTCAATGGTAAAGTATACAGACTTAAAATAATGGATCAATAGAGACTTGGCAGCAATAAATGAATTTTTAAATATTTAATAGTGTTGGCGTTTATTCGGTGTAAATCCACCATAATTGAATATAAACTTAAATTCAAACACTTGAACTTATGATTTACACTTTATTGACTACACAGCATGACGCATTGCGTCGTTACAAACGACTTCTTCAGATGCTTACAGAATAATGACTCGTCGTTACAAACGACTTCTTCAGATGCTTACAGAATCATTATTCCGTAAGCATCTGAAGAAGTCGTTTGTAACGACGAAACGCGTCATGCTATGTAGTCAATAAAGTGTAAATCATAAGTTCATGTATTCGAATTTGAGTTTATATTCAATGAATGAATTGCTAAGCGATTACAATTTATCGCTAAATGTGAAGAAAATTTTTTAGTTTTCGGTACCAGTAAAATTCTGAAGGCTAATAGAAACGAAAATATAACTATTCTACATTAAAAAACCAGGATTTTGGAGATGCAAAAGTTTTCAAATATTTAGGCATTATTTGTAGTTTCAATGATCACGTCGACTGCATATTAACTAAAATCTCAAAATCAATTTTTTGTAAAAAATTAGAAAAAACTGACCACATATCTGAAGTTATTGCTCTTCAAGCCAATAATGAAGCCATGTTTTGAATATTTTCCACTCAGTTCTTCGAATTGAGTAACGAAAAAACCCTGAAGTCGTGAAAATCACAGAATAGAGAGCTATACGAACAATTTCTAATATAATAGATATACTCCAATTGAAAGCATGTTTGATCGCTCAGTACTAATGCCAGTAAACAGGGAATACTTAATGCCACCATACTATAAATTTTTATTCGAAATAAAAAACGAATTGTTGTCTATAGAGTCATAAAAAATGTAACATATGTCAGTGATGTGCACGCTTAATAACACAAGAAGCGCCGACAGCTTCTACATGCAATTTTGTGAGAATTCTAAATCTAGAAATAGTATATTTAATGGAAGAATCAATGCATTCAATGAATTGCCTAGCTCCATAAAAACAATTGGTGACCTTAAGGTATTTGTGCGTGATTAAACTAAGGTCGTTCTAAACGAATGATTGTAAATAATAAATCTTGAACGAAAATATATATCTGAATTTCGTTATAGCAATTGCTAATTAAATTATTATTATTATTATAAAAACACAAGCTATCACTTTCGAGAGTGAATATTTAGCACCCTTTGTGTAGATAATGCCAAACAAAGATTGTAGATAATGCCACATACAGATTGTAGATAATGACACGAACATACTCTGCCATAGCCGAGAGAGTTTATCTTGTTTCTTCGACAGGAGGAGCTCACGTTAGTAGTTTACTAGATATTTCCCGTATTTTGCAGAGATATGGCCATGTCGTTTGAAAAAAACATGAATCTTGATATTTGAGAAACAGTATTTCCAACAAGTTCGATGTGTTTCGAAACGCACTAAAAATTCAATCTCGCAAGTTTGAGTTTGTGTTATCCTTGATGAAATCAAGGTAGACAGTTGCTCCCTGAGAGTTTATTTTGAAATATTCTGATATTTATACCAAACATTCCAGTATAGACTAAAATATCATGTTATTATATATGAACAGAGGTAGAAGATAACGGCACAACTTGCACTTAGAAGCAACATTTGACACGTGCTTCAAGCTTGTTGGCTCTAGTGGAGACAGCGTTACTTCTTTTTCAGGACAAAATCCTGAACAAGAAAAGACGATCTGTGGTGTCAGAATGAAGTCTCGGTATCGGAATATTTGATCAATGCTTAGCTGAAAAAGTGACTCCACATATTTGAATAATATTCGACCGATAATTCGAAAAATATTAGAAAGTTGTCGAGGGAAATAACTAGAAGTTCAACGTACTGTATTGAAAAACATTTCTATCGTCAAAACTACTCTTCAAACGAATCAGTCGTTATATTCCAACATAATATAGTGAGAGTCGTAACTGTTGACGTTGTAACATTCCTTTTATGTGATTAAACCATCGTTGAACTTTTTCTGAAATTATGTCTCAAAATTCTACGCAGTAGAAACTTAATTAACATTCGCTACACGTCTCTGGGTATTTGGTCGATCCATATCATTGCAAAGATTACGAGATCGGTGGAGGTTATTTGCTCGAGCTCCGTAGGTAGATCGTCAGAACCTACCCCAACAAGTAATGAATATTCAAAAGACATGACTGGCACCTGCTGTATTACGAGGAGGTTCGATCAATATCCACAAAAACTCTCATAAAGTATTTGTTATGAGCAAATATATCTTTACTGTATTGGAATAAATAATAAAACTGAAAACGTAGAAAGAAATTTATATTCTGGAAAAAATTCAAATATCCAAAATCCAATGTGTCATTATTGAACTTAATGTTCCGTGAAAATAATAATAATAATAATGATAAACGCATTTATTGAACGTAATATTTGTACAATAATTTTCAAGGGCGAAATCTAGCTTACCTATGAATATTATAACCCTATGAATATATCTATAACACAGGCCTACAAAAAAAATTTTTTCTTCGTGCAGCTTTGTTTGTGCCTATGGCCGATGAAGTAGGTAATGTACTGACATATGTCTTTTAACTCATCAGCTCTAGTTTTTCTACTACCGTCATTTCAAAGTTTTGCTTGAGACAGCAAGCAACAGACCAATAGGTCTATTTGAAAGAAGAAGAAGAAGTTCGTAAATAGTCATTATTACGATAACATGGATAAAGTTTATTTATACTACTATTTCCTTATGGCTAACTCGTTCAGATGTTGTTTTAACCATCCTGATATGTTTTGTTATGTTTGTGGTGAATATATACCGAAAACTCGGTGTAAATCGATCACAAACACTGTCAATCGTTTGTATTTTGCTTACTTCGGTATTGAAAATCGACATCAAGAAAAAGTGTGGGCGCTTCATAATATATGTAAAATATGCATTGAACATTTGCGATAATGGGGGAAAGGGACACGTAAGTCTTTGAAGTTTGGAGTGCCTATGATATGGCGAGAACAAAAGAATTATTATGACGACTGTCACTTTTTTATGACTAATATACTAGGCATCAACAAAAACAATCGCCATAAATGGAAATACGCTAATATTTCGTCAACAGAAAGACCTATTCCTCATTAAGAAAATGTTCCAATACCGGCTTTTCAACGGGTATTGTCGAAAGCTTAGGAGGGTCAAGCTGAAATACCTACTTCTTGTCAAGTATGTGATGACATTGAATACTGCGGAAAAACATAAAATACTGGTTTAAGTACTGAAAAACTGAAAACAGATATCTTTGATGGACCTCGAATACGTCAGTTAGTTAATGAAAAACACCACAATTTTGGGAATTCTAGAATGATCTGGAAAGACTCGCACGGAAATCAATTGTAGCACAAAATTTCCCTGAAAATAATAGGGCTGACAACTTTATAGAATAAGTAGAGGAAATGCTAGTTCGTTTTAAAGATTCAAGGTGTAATATGAGTATAAAATTACACTATCTCAATAATCATATAAGATATAAAGATGATGGAGAATAGATACCAAGGAAGGTGGAACACTCATATGATGGCTGGGGAATCATGCGAGATTGCCCATGTCAGTTTCACTCAAGAAAATCACTCAAAAGGCAATTTCTTGAACTTTACTGCCCATAAAATATTTTTTTCGGGAAAAGTGTATTTTTCTTCATCTCGGGAACTAGAGCTGAGGAAGGTCTAACATCCCCGGCACCAAAATCGTTGTATACCTGTGAATGGGGTAAAGGACAACACAATTTAACAAAATACAAGATTCGCAATATATAAATAATATGTGAATTACATCATAAAAACAGGAAAGTACTGCTAATGTGTAAATATTGTTTCTGTGAGTAAGAAGTGCAATTAAGGGATTTTCGTAAAAATATGCGATTTATCGTTTTTAGATTCTTGGAAATTTTGATGTCCACTCAAGTGGACATTAGGTTTAGAGTGTTATTATATTAATATATAACATATAATTCAATGAATTAATGTTTTGTTGTAATATTTTGAAGTAAATAAGTTTATTTTTCATTTAGAATTTTACACTGTTAGGATTATTTATTTATTTTCAAATAGTCCCCTCAACAGCGTAGGCCAATTACTGAGTGAGAAAAATATAATATAATTTACAACTCATTTAGAATAAAAGTAGAAAAAAAAACAAATGAACGATAATTCTATGATCAAGCTGCAGATACAGAAAAAACTAATATCTGAAAAAATTTTAACTGAAAAACAGTCAGATTATCCTTGTTTTTGATGGAATTTTTGAAAGCAATTTCGCTCACCAATAAAACACATATGTATTTCACATTTCAGACAGTAAACATGCGTTTTTCCTTTACATTCTGGATTTTTACATCTTGTAGCTTCTTCCTTCTAGTCATATTCTGGCAAATGGTCGACAGTGTCGTACTGGATTTCGCTAGCTGGTCTAATTTCAGTTTTGAAATTCCAGTGTTGTTTTGGAGTAACTGGTGAATTTACTGGACTACTACCACCAGATGTCCTCTTTTTCTGATAGGAATTGAATGTCCCATTTTTATCAGAGCCTCTGCAACACGCTGCCGAAAATGCAACGAATACAAAACGTCTGTACTCGGTATATTACAGGTTTTACCCTATAAATATATCTCTAATGGAGTAATTAACAACACAATTTAAGAAAATGCAAGATAAACAATATATGAATAATATGGAAATCACACCATAAAAACAGGAAAAAAAAGATATATAACTATACATCAAGAAAAACAATCAAGTCTAGTTTACGCTACTCCTACTCAACCCTATGAACATGACTGTAATGAGGTAAAGAACAACACACTTTAACAAGCTGCAAGATATACAATATATGAATAATATGAAAATTACACCATAAAAAAAGGAAATAGAAGAGATATACAACTACATATCAGAAAAACAACCAACCGGATTGATACTCATTCCCTGGCTTTGAAACAAGGCGCTCCCTACATTCCTCTTAAATTTGAAGATTTGAAAACCCTTCCATTCTGATTACCACATTGTAAGTAAACGAACGCTCAAATAATTCCAAACGAAATCTTGGACAATTCAGGAGTTCACATGCCTTATAGCCACATCATGCAAGTTTCCTCTGTATATCAACTTTTCGAGGAGATGAGGAGGACGTCCAACTAGCAAGATAGTATACACCAACGAACAGATACGTAGTTTGTAGAGATTCTCAATATTTAGCCATCGAAGCTGTTGAATTCTATTCGAGACTCTTTCATACTTCGTCAAGCGGAATGAAAACCTGCAACAGGCGTTCTGAATCCTCTAAAGACTCATTCCAGCACACTGGTCCAGGCAAGGATAGATTATTGGTAAACCATATTTCAAAACTGACAACACTGACCTTTCAATCAGTTCTCACTGAGTTTAATGTTCAATATGGTTATGTTGACATATAGGACTTTCAAGGTTGCAAAAGGTTTTTTGACCAACTGCATCACATAGTTACGAAAGCGCAAATCCTTATCAAAAGTCAGTCCCAAGTTTCTTGCGTTGTCATCTACAGGTATGTACATCTGAATGTACAGAAATATCTTACCAGTCCTTAGAGTATAACAAGTTCAGAACCACTGGTGTAGAGAACAAACTCAATTATATTTCGGAAGGGTAGTAAACAATGATTGTTAATAAATGTTTATAACTAATTTGAGCGTTATGGCTTGTCATCCGGTATTCCAACTATCAATAATGTCATAAAACACATAACTAAAACAGGGTATTAAATTAAACGAAGTAACTGTGATCATAACTGATAATGTGGAACTGATACAGTAACAGTGGAACAGTAATCATTTTCAAATATCGTTTATGTTCGAATTCAACAAACATTCAGGCAACTGTGTGTTTGCGTCATAAATTTAAAAGGAATGATATCTGGACAATAATATTTTTCTAAATTGGCACAGTTACAGTAGAGGTTATTTATTCCTTCCATCAGCTGGGGTGACATTGCGTAGTGATGAATTTGTAGTATTTAATTTACGAGTTACGTATTCGGAAATCCCGGATTTAGCATTGGGGTTAATTGGGATTTTCGGTTACCACATTCGGCCATTTGTTTGTTATCTAGCTCATCTGTCAAACCGTTAATCTTGTGTGATTCGAATTGTTTACTGGAACCAACTAATGGAATTGGTCTGAAGCAAACGTCATTCATTCGTTATTTTATTTATAATGAAAACATTCATTATAGGGTCACCAAATACATTCACATTGAATTTGATTTGCAATAGACGAATGTACAACATTTTTTCATATGCGTTTGCCGTTAAAGCAGAATTTATCAACTTTGCCCCCTTTGTCTTTTATGGGTAGTATGAGAACGACATTTGTACGCGCATATATATATATATATATATATATATATATATATATATATATATATATATATATATATATATATATATATATATATATATATATATATATATATTGGGTTTTTTGGTTCAATTAAAACAGAATGACGTAAAATTTTATTCGCGATCTCAAAAGCTGAGTTGAATGGTGTTTTTTCGGACAACATTGGAGTGCATTTTGGCGTACCTCAGGGTACGGTCTTAGGTTCACTGCTATTCTCCATATACATAAATGATATTGTTTTTCATGTGGAAAAATGCTATATACGATTGTTCGCAGATGGTTCAATAATTTATGTTAGTGGTAAAAATGTCCAGACTATGTCAGAATGGATCAATAGAGACTTGTCAGTAATAAATGAATGGCTAAGCAATAACAGTTTATCACTGAATGTAACAAAGTCTAAATTTATAGTTTTTGATACAAGTAAAACTCTAAAAGTAATAAATAACGAAAATATAAGTATTACAATTGAAAACCAGAACATTGAAAGGGTAAAACTTATTAAATACTTAGGTGTCATGTTAGATGAGAAATTGAGTTTCACTGATTTTGTTGACTTCGAATCGTTAAAATCTCCAAGAAAATCAACTTTCTCAAAAAAAAGTGGTAAAAATCTGACGGCATATATGAAGTTATTTCTCTTTAAGTCAATAATAATGACACACTTCGAATATTGTTCCACTCTGTTATTGGGATTGAGTAAAGAAAAATCTCAACAGTTACAAAAGTAACAGAATAGAGCTATGCGAACAATTTTAAAATGTAATAGGAAACTTCAATCTAAAGCATGGTTAATTGTTCAGAACTAATGTCAGTCAAACAGAGAACACTTTTTGCTACATATATATATATATATATATATATATATATATATTTAAAGTTAAACACAAATTGTTCCCATATAGAATAATAAAAAATGTAACTTGTGTCAGTGATGTGCACAGTTATAATACAAGACATGCTGACAACTCTACAAGCAAGTTTGTAAGCTTTCCAAACATAGAAGTAGTATTTTTTATGAAGGATTCAACGCATTCAATAAATTGCACAGCTCCAAAAAAGTTTTCGTTTCGGAGCATTTGTTTCAAACATATAATTGTAAATAATATATTTTGAACCTAAATGTATATATGATTTTAATAGCTATTGCTAGCATGAATATTATAATTATTATTATTTTTACTCTTTACATTTCCCGCATTTCAAAGAGATTGTCGACTATTTTCTCTTCTTTTCTTAGTAGAAAATGTTTTTCATAGCAGTCTTGTCCTGCTAAAAACGAGCTCAGAAAAATATGATAATTTCAGTATATTTCAGTTAGTTTTAGATAGTTTAATTTTTATTGGTATAGGTATATACACCACCAATCTTCCAAACATTTGTTCTGTTCATGTCAGAATAAGAACAGTTCACCTCAAAAACTTACTCGTATGGAAATGCTTCATCAGATAGCTCTCAAGCAATTGTAAATCCATTGACGCGAAATGGCTCCGCTGGTTGTTGAAAGACTGAGTAATTTTGTGAAAAATTTTCAATCCAAACATAAAACTCGTTCATATTCAAATAAAAAAGAACATCTTCATTCGGGTCGAAGTCTTCAGAGCATATAATCTCTCTGTGAGATAGTATGAGCGATGGACAATTTCACAAAGAGATTTTTCAATTCGATTAGAAATGCCATTATCGCTAAAAATTAATAACTTTTCATCAGCCAATGTATTTATGTAGAAAAGTAATGAAAATATCTAATAGTAGTTGAAATTATACAAAGAGTTGAACGATATAAAAACAGAAAATGCAACATGATTCAATAGGTACGTCTAATTCCATAAATATGTGTGGATCATGTTGAAATCGAAAATTTATTATCAATTAACGCGAACAGAGCGGTGAATATTGCGGTTATATGAAGCAATCCTTCATAAAGGTGCAATTAAAAGGCCACGACAAGAAACTAAGAGTTAATTAGACCACAATTAGGGCAACTTAAAGTCTAGACCAATTAATGCTGCAAATATTATCAGATAAAAGAGAAAGAGACGTTTGTAAATGAGCAAGGCTTCCGTACAATATTTCAAGTGAAATATATACTTTCCTTTATGATTTTAATAGGAGAGATAATTTAAGTTCTCATTTCTTTGGCGTTTAACAAATGAAGACTCACTTTCAATTTGAATTTAAATATGGCCGGATAAATTCATCTATTTATTTTATTAATAAGATATATCATTTACTGTTGTTGAATATCATTTATTTATTGTATGGGTGTTTTTTTTAGAGGTATAGAACTTTAAATTGCAATAAAACAACGATGGATCATTCGATTGACAAGAATTTTTTTAGAATCGAAAGATAATTTTGTGGCATCGAATTATAAATATGATTTCTGGGATATAATCGCCGCGGCTGGCTCGGATGTAGTCCAATCTGGACGTCCAATTTTCGGAGACTTTTTCCAACATTTGTGGACGTATATCGGCAATAACACGGCGAATATTGTCTTCCCAATGGTCAAGCATTTATGGCTTATCCGCATAAATTAATGACTTTTTATAGCCCCACAGAAAGTAGTCTAGCGGTATTAAATCAAAAGATCTCTTAGGCCAATTCACAGATCCAAAACGTGATATTAAGCGGTCACCAAACGTGTCTTTCAATAAATCGATCGTGGCACGAGCTGTGTGTCTTGTTGAAAGCACAGCTCCTGGACGTCATGGTTGTTCAAATGAGGAATGAAAAAGTTAGAAATCATGGCTCTATACCAATCACCATTGACTGTAACGTTCTGGCCATCATCGTTTTTGAAGAAGTACGGACCAATGATTCCACTAGTCCATAAAGCGTAACAAACAATCAGTTTTTCTGGATGTAACGGTGTGTTGACATACACTTGAGGATTATCTTGACTCTAAATGCGGCAGTTTTGTTTGTTGACGTAGCCATTCAACCAGAAGTGCGCTTCATCACTAAACAAAATTGGCGCGATACGTATTCCGCACAGAACCATTATTTTCGAAATGAAATTGCACTATTTGCAAGAGTTGTTCAGGCGTGAGTCTATTCTTGACGAATTGCACAACCAAACTGAGAATAAATCACTTCTCAGCTGTTGAATTGGTCGCCATCTTCACCGTAATGCCAACTTGAAGTTTTACCTCTAAAAAAACACCCATTATAATATCTTCCATTGAAGAGAACCTCTAAAAAAACACCCATTATAATATCTTCCATTTATTGTTGAAATTTAGTTTGAGTTTTAGTAGTTCGTCTTCCTCAAATAATTTAAAAGAATCGTTCAATAAATATTACAGGAATATAACTTAAATTCAAACACTTGAACTTAGGATTTACACTTTATTGACTACATAGCATGACGCGTTTCGTCGTTACAAACGACTTCTTCAGATGCTTACAGAATAATAATAAATGATAATAATAAACGCGTCATGCTATGTAGTCAATAAAGTGTAAATCATAAGTTCAAGTGTTTGAATTTAAGTTATATTCAATTATAATGGATTTACATCTAGTAAACGCCAACACTATCAAATATTATAGGAGCACTACTGTCCTCTTCAGTATCTTCAATATACAAAATTCTAATTCTTCTTGATATGTAATATTAATCAAACAAATATCACTTGTTTGAAAGCTTTTTTTGGTATGAATAATAACATAAAATATCTAGAGTATAAATTCAATATCGCCATACTATTAGATTATATATTTCAATAAATTTCTTCATTCATCTAGCATGTCATAAGTTTATAAACAGCTTATCTTTCCGTCATTTTCTTCTTTTCCCGATTATCTCCTTTCAATTTTAAGAATGCCAAATGAAAATAACTGAGTATTTTTGATCTACTCTTCGTCATATACTGTGTTCTTCAAATTAGTTTGTACCTATATGAAACGTTTCATGTATTTTCCAATTATTTTTTCGGTTGGCGTTTTCAGATTGCAAAAATTTGTCTCACTACTTGGTTTTACCATTTCAGTGAATTATATATATATATATATATATATATATATATATATATATATATATATATATATATATATATATATATATATATATATTTGTATGATATTTAAGAGAGTGTAGGATACTATTTATAATAATTTATAGAGGTTTATTGACTCAGTATTTGCAGTGATCCTCTTTTCTTTTTAGCAAGCTTTCGAAATCTACTTTATTGCTTCATCAGGGTTCTAAAATATAAAAAACAACTTTAACCAACTTCTACAGCACAATATACACTCTTTGTTTACATAAGAGTTGAGATTACAATCATTAAACTATCAAAAGGAATAACGAAATTGCAATCTGCTAAATTCATGAAATATTAACAATTTCATTTCAATTTCTAATTTTAATATATTATTTGAGGTTAAATGTCTATATTCTTTTCACGTATCATCTGATCCAAATTATTTCTTTTCTTCTTCTTTTTTGTCGTGTTTCCTTTCTTGCACCATATCCAGTAAGTAACTAACGTTACTCAAGTTTTGTGTGTCATTTTTTTTATTTATAGCATTTTCATCTTTTCTTATTTCTATCATCCCATGTATAAGTCTTTCGTGATAGGTACGTTCAGTTTTTAGGGTTTGTACATCGTCGTAGTTTGCTCTGTTGTCTAACTTTGTTTTATGTGTTACTAGGGCACATCTATCTTTTTCATTTTTTTATATCTGATTTATGGTGAGCTACTATTTTTTTTAACTATTGTGACATGTGTCCTATGCATGCTTTATCACAATCTTTGCAATTTATTTTATATATTATTCCACTTTTCAATAGTTTTGGTATTCGATCTTTGAGTGTAGTATATAATCCTTCAACTATTTTCTGATTTTACGTTGCAATCTTTAAGTTTTCCGCTTCGAATGTATTTTTTATTTTTTTAAAATTATTTATATTTGGCATGGACGCATAATAATTTTTATTATCTCCTTCTTCTCTTCTAAGTTCTTCGGAATCATTATTTCTATCAGTATCACTTGTCGCATATAAAAGTTTCCTAATCATGCTGACGGGGTAAGAATTTTGTACAATTTGTTCTCAATTCCTCTCTTCTGAAAATGTCATGGCAGATTTTATTATTTCGGTTCTTCATTTTTCTGATAAAATTTATTTTTATGCTTATGGTATGATTTGAATGGAAGTTTGTAAATTTATTTGAATATGAGTTTTTTCTGTACCAGCTTTGTTTCAACGTATTATGTTTTCTATGTATTTTTTAGTCCAAGAATGGAACCCCATGCTGCTCATCCTCTTTCTGGACAGTCAACTAATTTTTTTTTAAATGTGAAATATAACGTCTTTGTATTGAATAAGAATTTTTGAAATATCATTCAAACCAGAAAATGGTCATCCTGAGAGAATACTAGCATCATTTCGAATATTTTATTGTATAATACGACATTATATACTATCAGTATATCATATAATTTTTTTAACATTTCATATCCAATTTCAGTTTTATTTCCAATTTATTTCTTAATGATTCCCAGGTCACTTTGATCGAACTGTATTCAATTATTACTGATTATTCAAAGTTCCTATGATCATTTTGTTTTCAATAAATACCTGATTTTGAAAATAATAGTTAAAATTTTCTCATAATTCTATATAAAATACGCATGACGACGTTTCGATGTACTACTTCTTTATCAAATGCTGGATTAATTCTATGTGTAATTTTACAAAGTCAGTACTTAAATTTATTTTCACAGAACATACCAGGTATGTTCTATGACTAACTTGGAATGAGGACCATAGAATACACTGATATTTAACAAAAGGATCGTATACATGGAGATGAACACAGAAAATCAATTTCTTAAGTCAGGTATTCCAACTAAATGTAGGAAAGATACAAATATACAACTAAGATTTCTGAGAACAAATAAAGGAAATCTAAAATTTTTGAACATAAAACATAAAATTGAATGTGAATTAACTAAAACTTAGGTAATCAATCTGGTCTGCTAACTGGAATATTCCTATTGAACATATTAAGTAGAGGGCTAGTGTCAACTTCTTACTGGCTATTGAGTAAAAGTCCCGAATTTTCGAATTTATTGATATGTAATGATTCTAGAAAATTAAGCTAGGAACCTTTATTCTCTCTATTTAATATTTCAAACTCTGAACTATAAATATATGGCTTTGTTCTAATAATTAGTTAGCATAATGGGAATCTGTTTCTCAAAACTACGTTTATGTTCCGATAATCTAATTTGGAAATTTCTGAAAGTTCTTCCCATATTAAATTTTTCACAAATTTTCACATTTAATTTCGTAAATCTCACACATTTGATTTTTATTAATTTTTGATTCATTATTTTTGATTATTTCAACATTAATAACATATGGATATTAATTTTCTACAAGTATCGGCCTCATCAATTATCAAATAATAGTTCATCAAGAATATTGATATCTGACATATCAATTATCGAAAATTCAAATATATCCCCATAAATGTTCGAATTATACTCTCTGTGAAGTGAGGGTTTTTATTTCGTCACCAATGTGGACCTACATTGTTGAGAATCGACAAATATTTGTCTAACTTGTTTTTATTTGTGTGTGGTAACACTACATCAGACAGAATCAGAATATTTCCGTATAGAAATACCCCAGTAAATCCCTCAAATTGTCCTTCCATAGAAGTGTGAAAATAACAGCGTGGCCGTAAAAGGTTTTACGACTTCCAACACAATATATTCGTCTTGTATGTCAATATACTCAGGATGACTATAAAATGTATACTTCCGAGAAATATTGTCGATGATAATATGAAGCAATTCATTGATAATATAATCTCGAGGCATAAAATTTATTATGTACTACGATACAGAAAACGGAATTGATATTTGCGAATTAAATCTTTCATTTGTGGAGTTTTTTCATTATACCCGCCTAGTAGTGTTAAATAATACCAATATCCCAATAAGTAAAACACCAATAGTCCTTGAAGCATTTAAAAATAATGAAATTTTCCAGTTGTCATAAACTTAGTAGGTATATGATTATTCACGAACGAATTGAGATCACGCAAAAATGGATAGTTAAAGTTACATTCCAAAAAGTTATAACACTTTTTCCTTTTATTATGTAGATTGATCAATATCTTTTGTATTTCATCACAGTCAATTATGTTTCATCAGTTTTTTGAGGAAAAGTTTATTTGAAATCTTAGTAAAACATGAGTTTGAACTAAGAAGCCGTCCATCAATTATGTGATGGTTTTTAGCAACTATTTAAGCCCACCATCTCTTTGGAAAGAAGCTGAATCATTTGTATTAATTGATCTCAATCTTTGAAAACATTAGCAAGAAATAACGGTTACGAAAAAATTTTAATAGACAAACTATACGAAGAAAACGTCAGAATAATATCTTAAAATCAATATATCCCACAGAGTCTGTTGAAATTGAACATAAATATCATTTCATTAACTTCATACCCCACTTTGGCAAAAAAATACGTAGAAGATTGAACAAAGAGCTAATCAAAACAGTTTGTTAAGAACAGAACGAATATGAAGTCACTTTTAGCGGATAATAAGGAAAAGACTGATGTTGAAACGAACGGCATTTATAAAATCTTATGTAATGATTGTCCTGCTTTATATATCGGCCAAACAGGTAGAAATATCAAAACCACAATAGATGAACAAAAAGGTCGATTTTACAGAACAATATATAACCTACTTTCGCTATCTCGTTATAGATTTTTATACCTCTTCACACACACAAGATGTATACCTGCGGTTAACCTCTGGTTCAACACCTGAGTGACTGCTAAGCGAGAACTGAAAGTTAATGAATTGTATCACACCACAGTCAGCTACAGTGAAGATGAGATGGGTTAATCGAGTAAGAAAAATGTAATGCTAGGCGCCAGAGGTTTGAAAGTTCTCCGTACAATTCAATGGGGTTTCTGTTCGATCAAACAATAACTCCAGCAGATCTAACAGTTCTTGGTCTTAGTTCTTCCTAATAGAAATATCCACTGGTTCATAAATGATAATATTATTATCTATATAGATATATATTAAATATAAAAGAATACTAGTAATTGAAATGCAAAAAAAAAAATTAAAACAGATGAAAGATGAATTAATTCTCTCTTAGCTAAGAAGACTTGATCGTCACAACAAAAACATATGTGATAAATGTTCAAATGAAAAGGAATCTTCAGCATGTGAATTAAGCAGTAAAAAAAATCAAAGTAAATCAAGGTTAACGAAATAAAAATAAAATCGAATATCAATTGTCTCTCCCAAACAATGTACTGCAATACTCCCACCACACCAAGCTTCAGGCTCAAAGGTCTTCTGGCAAACCTTTTCAAAATGATGATTCTCAATAATTGCAGTAGTCAAAAACAAAACGGAGAAATCCAAAAGGAAACGTAGAAATCAAAATAAAAAACGAAAACCCTGAAACAAAAGTCTCCAAACCAAACTGAAAATACCTGGACCTACGTAAAGATGTACTGTGCGGTTTACTGTGTATCAAGAACACGTGCTTTTATCCCCTGAAGGGTACTTCATTTGTTCACAATTTCCAAATAACTAACAATGCCAGAAGAATTTAACGATCATCTAATTATCCTAAATACTGGATACTTATTATTTTCAAACGCAGCAAAATTCCACAAAAGAAGGATATAATTGATGAAGGTCTCAACACGTCTCCTATCTCAATGACAATTAATATCTGATCATTTTTCCCGAAAAAAAATACGAGCCAATTTTTTCTTTCAGTCTGGTTGATTTCCGTTGTCTTATAGACACCACAACATAACAATCAGACCTACTTAACAGTAGGACGAAAGTGTAACTAACAAGCTAACCAAATATATATAATAAAACAAGCTAACAAAACTAAACTCGCTCTTCTCACCCTTTTTGACGAAAAGATATGAGACTAAACAAAATTATAACGTTATAAATAATAGAAGGGGCTTCGCAGAAAATTGTATCAGTTCTAATCACTTCACATATTTCAACAAAACACAATGTTTATACCGAGTTATCGAAGGGAAACGTCTAGACTTTTGAAAGCAAAGTTTTTGAATCAGCAAAGAAAAGAGAGAACCGATTGACAATGAACAAAAAAAATTTCAACTATTTTCCCTTCACACCTCTATCTTATAGGTTGATTTAAATTCGCGATGTTTTGTTTTTCTAGTTAGTCTTGATAATGAGCTGGAAACATGCCTAAACGTTGTAATATTATTGTATTATTCAATATATTTGTGAAACATTAAGCCAAGAGTTTGATTCAAATTTTTATCCATCGTTTTTTGCTTATGTTTTTGGTTGAAATAATATTTGCAGGAATTGGAAGAATCAGAAAAACTCTTTGTTATACACCCCGTGAGTTTAAACACGAAACTATCTTCAATTTTCTAAGGAATATCAGAATATTCCTGAAATATAACAACAAGAAATTGTGAAACATAAAGTTGAGGAAATTACTCAATAAACTCACTAACGAGAAATATTTCACCGCAGCATAATAAAATTATAACAATTTTCCCGTGCTAAGCAAACGTGTTGTTGTCAAGTTGTCAGACATCCACTCAAAGCATTGGCATAAATGATATATAAAGTAAAAGCCTTGGTAAAGAAATTGAATTCTCCGTTCACCTGTCGAACAACAAGCGCCTGGAAGAAAATTACATGAGAAGGAATATAGGCACCATGGCAATTGTTTATACGCATCGATCACTAGAAAGATGTGAAAACAGTTGATATTTCATGAACGCCTCGGTCACGTATGGAACGAGGGTGAACGGATGACATTTCTGGGGCGATCCGATCGCACGTGCATTAGGATAACCTTCGTCCTCATAATATATTGAAAAATATTCTAATGCGTTATTAAATTGTGTTTGTGAAGGAGATATCTCTCGGAGGTCTTCCATTGAAACGTTCAGAAAACATCCACAATTTTTCGACGAAAAGATATAATATGTAGGGCAACCCTGGGGTAGATTGACATATCTGGAATAAAAATTCATTTTCTCATGAAAAACTGAAGCAAATCAACAATAATTGTTGAAATATATGTTTATTAGCTTATGAAGTTTTGAATAAAAATAATCAATTGAACATTTAAGTGAGAAGTTGAAGAAATAAAATAAATATACATAAAAAAATCTGCCTGTTCAGCTAGTAGTAAGTTTCACGTCAGCCCTTTCCATTAAAGTCTCAAGAGTACTCATAGATATTATAAAATCGTGTTGTAATTTCAAACCAAAACTTTCCATCAAGAATTCCTATGAATTAGTCAATAAAATTGAAAAGGTAAGATCCCCTAGTAATTGTAAACTTACCTCTTTCGATGTAGTTAACCTATTTTCCTCTATTTCACCTTCCGATACAATTAAAATGATTGAAGATTTGCTTATTGAAAAAAACGTAAATATAATAATTCAATCTGAAATAATCATGTTATTGGAAATTTGTTTGAGTCAAAATTACTTTATGTTCAATGATAAGATTTATAGTAGTAAGAGAGGTCTTATTATGGGAAATCCGTTAAGTTCTCCTTTAGCTGAGATATTTATGGATGAGTTGGAAAATAGTTTCAAAAAAAACCCGAATTTCAAAAACTTTGAGTTCTGGTATAGATATGTAGATGATATAATAACCTGTTTTACTGGTACCCATCGTTTAATAAAAAATTTTGAGGATTTCATTAATGCAGTACATCCGAATATAAAATTCACAACCGCAATAGAATAGAATAGAATTACAAGAATGAATAATAAATTTTAATTTTCTATTTTCCATAAGCGTTCCTATACGGATACCATAATACACAACTCCTCATACCACCATTATCCACATAAAATGTCAGCTTTCCACAGTATGATACATAGATTAACCAATACACCTTTATCAGAAGAAAACTTCAATGAAGAACTGAACATCATTAAACAGATTGCGGTTAATAATAATTATGAGAGCGAACTAGTGTCGAAAATTCTTCACAAAAAACTTTATCATAAAGCGGTACTATGAGTATGACCTTAACAGTCTCATAGAAATCGGAAATATAATATAAATTTTAACATACTTTGGAACAGTGAGTCAAAAAGTCAAAACCTTTTTAGAAAAACATAATTTTTACCTATATTTCATTTGAAACGAACAATAATTTATCGAAACACATCACGAAAAATAAAAATAAAATAAACATGTCCCGGTAAAAATAGGTAAAACAAGTAGAAATTTCGGTACTAGAATCCAGGAACATAAATATAGTTTCGTGCATAACAAAAGCAATTCGAATTATGCTAACCATTTATTAACAGAAAACCTTACTTTCAATACGAATTTCAAAATTTTACCCAATATAGGTACATAAAAGATAAGATTTTTGGAAATAGTGAGAATTAATCGGCATAAAAATTCTGTAAATTTGCTCAATGAACAGATAGAATTAAACAATCCACCCTTATTCAACCTTTTCAGGTAATAAAAATTATATTTTATAATGGAATATCTAAGGTAAAATCCAAATTCATAGAATCTCAAATTCTCCTGATATTTTTATCTGTTTTTTCAAATTTGTTGTTATTTTTCTGTTAGCATCTGAAAAAGTCGTTGAACGATGAAACGCGTCATGCTATACAGTCAATTAAGTGTATATCATAAGTGTTTGAATTTAAGTTGATATTTAAATAAAATGAAAATAAAAAAATTGAGTTTGTTCGCCCCGGATGATGAGACAGAATGGAACTATCGTTAATATTAATTTTTTTGAGCAATATTCGCAAATTGATGGTGAGTCGTCTTCTTTATCTACACCCGGCCAACTATTATGTACCCACTTTTATGAAATGATCACTTTCACCCATTCTTCCATTGTCCCTTCATCACAAAGAACAGCATTTGTTCTTTGTTCCTTTTTTCTATCGGACTTCCATTTATGATTGCGCACCAACTGTAATCAAAATTCACAACTACAATAATAGTCTGAAAGAATTGCTGTTAAATAAATCTGGGGAAAAATGGAATACGCTCCGTTCTTACCCATTCCGTTCCGCCCTAGAGTACTTAATCGACAAATAATTGCAATTGTCTGTGCGACATTTTATTTTTGATATTTTAATTCACGATTATGAAGCAAATAGTTCATTTAACGTATATAAATAAATAGTCATAATTACATATGTAAAACTGTAAATTATTCTAGGCTAATAAATAACTGTCAAATTGGAAAATTTATTTCTGTCTGATGTTTCACTACAGATGCTTGCTTCACAAAACTTAGAAAGCATGTTATGACAGAAAAAAACTGAATATTTGAGCCCCTGAAAAACTCAGCAAGTCGTACTTACTCATTACTGAAGGGCCATATAATATATTAGAGTACTCAAATTAGTTTCATTCTGAATAGTGTTGCATCAAAGCCTAATTGTATAAATCATAATTGCATTATTGAAAAAATTCTTGATTCTCTCAAATTCTGTCTGGAAATTGTGGTTCTGAATCCAGTGTCTGACAGATCAAAATTTTTTAGACTCATTAATTGTGTAACAGTTTTCCAATAAGCATCTTTCAGTTACCAGATGCACCTCACAATCTATTATTGGGATGAACCCTAACTGGAAGTAGTTTTATCTCTATAATTGAAACTTTTAACTTCAAGTATTTCATATTTTCTTCCTTCAGTGTTCGTGACGTTTCTCCTTAACGAGAATTCGATACGAGAGGAGCGGAGATAAATGAGATATGTAGCCCAAAATAATATCTACCATATTTACTTCTGCGAATGTGAACATCTAGTTGATTTGGTCGGAAAAAGTTTCTGTTACAGCTTCTTTCCTCATATTATTGGATATAAGACTTCATGACATATTCTGATGCCGAGTTGAGAAAATTGATTTTGAATTTAGTTGATCTGAAGATGAATTGAAAAAATATCACGTATTGATGGGATTATCGAAGGACTTTCTTCGCTTGTTTATTATCGGATACCTTTGTCAATTTGAATGCAAGATTAGGAATCGATTATAACGTCCTCCCTTTGAAATCTTGATAATTTTACAGCTAACACCGGTTAGCTCTAAAATTGGGGAGACGTATAGATTCACCTCATTAATGTGCAATAGAGACAGTGAAACTAAATAATTTTTCAAAATTATTCAAAATTTCTATTGAGGACCTTTCAATTCCAAAATTACGAAAAAAAAACATTGAGATTGAAGATCTCTGTTATCATGAATCCAGATTTCTTCCTTCTTAATCAAAATGTCTATTTCCAATTTCCAGTTATTCAGGATGGATATAAAATATGGATGACAATGAGGTTTCTCTTATCTCTTGGCGAAATATTATGTTAAAAACAATAAATTAAAATTAACACACTTGGCTCAAGTTTCACTCAATATATTAAAAATTCTACATATGTTTCGGTTGGTTAATCCATTATCAAGAGTAACATTGAAGTAATATTGTATATAGTCCAGGATCCTCGGAGCATTTTGGAACTTGATTACTATAAAGCTAATTTTCTGTGAGTAGCTCCATTTTGATGAGACGCCCAAGACTTTTCTTTACGAAACTGCAGTTGTCGTAGCTAACAGAGGTAAAAAGTATGAAATGTATTGATTTGATCATTCTGAAAATATGTAATACTACCATATAATTGGAATACCTGATACAATTCAAATTCACGCTGAATGTTGATAGTATAAATAACCAGGTAATAGAATCATTTTCTTAATAATTATTGATAATTGAATAATTAACTACCAATAAAGTGAAATGTCAGCAATTATTGCAAAAGCTCAACTTCATTGTTCCAAGAGTTTCTTCCAGAAGCCAACTCACGTTCTACCTTCCAGCAGCTAGAACGAATGTTCCATAATTTTCTCCATTACACACGATGTGTGAACAATGTAATATTTAGGGAGCCAAGGTGGATATTTTCAACTGTTCGGTTAATGATATTAAGGCAAGTTTCCTTGATATGCAAAATCTCTGGTAGAACAATTTATGTGTATTCACGTACAGGATTCATATTCACTCATATACTTGTATGTGTGTATATATATGTTGATATGTGAATGTATATCTATGTGTGTGTTCATTTTTATATGTATGTATAAGTTTAGTCAGCATTTAAGTTTTATTTTTCATTCCTATAATTGTTTTTCATTTTATCAGTTGTGATATCATATCATAAACTCTTTCTTGTAAAATTGAACTTTAAAAAGTACCAAATTGAAACTTTTAAACTTTTGTACTAACAATTTTGTTCTTAGTATCTGTTGTCTTTCCTGTTTTGTAATTAGGACCTGTCCTGTAAAACAGTGTATGTTAAATAAATAAATAAATACTCAACCAAAAATTATTTCATGCATATTCCAAATACAAAGCACGATTCATTGGCAATTCAATCACTTTCATTGTTTTCTCGTTCATTTATTCCAATAAAATCTTTGCTCTGGCAAATAACAAGAGAATTTTTTCCAAACGAGTTGTTCAAGTGGGCGAACTCCACTACATGATACTTGATTAATCAACGATCATTAGGGCCTAACGAGACTTCATAACGGCCTTATAATGGCCCTTCAAATCGAAACTAATTCAATTTGAATCGATTCAGTGTCGTGGGCATTGAATCAAGACTATTGTTGAAGTTGATTGAAAACAAGGTGAATTATTTAACAGCATTGTTTGAATGAAATTATCACTCATTAAAGTTGGTAATAACGAGTGTAATATGATATGTTTTTATGCGTATTTGCTGTACATAGAACTGTATGGAAGTAACATTAGACTTAAATTTTTTCTTGAGTTGGTTGTCCTTTTCAGGAATAGGAAACGCTGTCAAAATGACTACATTGAATACTATAATGAAAAAATTATGACTTTTTGGTGAGATGAATTTTTTCAATCACAATGTGGATCATACAATGTGATTATTAACATCCTTCCGATTTTTTCTCCCTTAAACCAGAGATTAATTTGATTTTACATGTTCGATGTATTTAACACTTCGTCCACAAGTATTCTAACTAAGTCATAGGATGTTTCTCCTCCACTCTAATACTTTTATTGATATTAACAATAACGTGATGGATAACAATTATAATCATTATCTAATCATTTCAAAATTGAAATGATTAACAAAAATTAACTAAAATCTGGTTAAAACTAGATCACACGACAAATGTCCTGTGATCAACTTCAGCTCACGCTGGACCATGTTGCCAATCGGTGTGAGGATAATTATTTGAGTTTGACTGGGTCGAAGTATGTTGTCTCTTTCACAAAGAAAAATATCGAATTGAGTGTGATTATAGCGTAGGTGGCCAGCTTCTTCCTCTATCTGATAAGGTGAGATATCTTGGTAAAGTCTTAGATCATAAGCTTTCCTTCTTTCATTTCACCTTTTTCCTCATTCCACACATCACCGAAATTATTTCAACGAGAATAAATGGAATCGTTATAAGCAATGGGAAATATTTCAATAATTTCCAACATTCGTAGGACTATTTGTTGCCCTAATCCGTAGCAAATTGGAGTGTGGTAGCATGATCTGACATCCGATTCACACTTGCCATCAACGCCATCTTGAAGGCATTCGGAGAAGGTTCTTGAAATTCTTACTTTGAGGACGATAAAGTTTATCCACAGAAAGGAGTGACCAATTATTCGGTAGATTTAGTTCAATATCATTGAGGACATGAGAGAAGCTTTATTACTCAAATTTTTGTACAAAATTACAGCGCAACAGTGTTGATTGTCCTCCACTCTTGTCCGCTTTGAATTTTGTTGTTCCTAGGAAAAATTCTCGTACTACATTATTATTTCACCTAGGACCAACTTCTTATTTGGAGTTGGTCCTAAGGTCCAACTTGCCAATACAATCCACGATTGGTTTTTTATTAGGATGTGAACAGAGGAAATTGATTGAAATCAATTGATTTAGATTGAGTTCTTTGAAATATTTCGTTTAATTCTATTATTTAGTTATTACTGACTTTTTTATGGTTTATTTAGATTAGATTGAGCAGTTTGTTATATTTCTTTCATTTTATTTATTTAATTATTTTTCAACATTATATAATTTATTTTCTGTAATTCGGTATCATACCTGTTGAGAATGAAGAACTAATTATTATTATTATTATTGAAACGGAAATCAAAGAGAGACCTGACGACATAATCTCATATTTTATTCTTGTTTTTCAAGTGTAACATGGATATAATATTTGAACAAACGAGATCATTCAGAATGATATTACTTGTAGATGATATATATGTCGAAAGAATTCTTTTGAACTGTTACTCTTTGATAAATATAATACGATCATCCTCGCAAGCGGTTGTTTCTTTCAATTGTTTTTAAAGCAAGAACGTGTCTATCCTCGTATTCTAGTTTTTAATGAATAGAATATTCTTTTATTTGTTGAATCCGCACATTTTCAAATAACTCACGAATCGCGTTTTGTTCCAGATGAAAAAAATGACCAAAAGCACAAGAAAAAAGCCACCCTTCCTCAAGAGATTCGCTACAGCAAGCCCGAACTGATAATTTAATTTCTACAAAAAAAGGAACAACATCGATTTCGAGATGCTTCCCACGAATGTTATGTCATTCATGAAAAAGGTGAGTTATAGGATATATATATATATATATATATATATATATATATATATATATATATATATATATATATATATATAAAACTTAAAATCATTTATTGGCTGTTTTAGATTCATTTCTAAAGTTTTTAGCAATAACAGGCTATTTTCAATGTTGAAATCATAAATCGATTGGGCTGATACTTGATGAGAATCTAAATACATAACTTAAATAAAGCTGAGTAGTTTTCTGATTTTCACTAAAATTAATTTGAAACATGACAACATTGTTTGGCCAACACAGTGGCTTCACTTCTCTGATTTGAAACTTTTGTTGATGATAAATAAGACCATGGACAATGCTTGATAATGCACTGTATCAATATTTTTCAATGAGTATTACTCAGTAACTGTGTATGGTATTGCAGAGTGTGTTTTGGCGTATCGTTTTCTAACGCGATTGTACAATAAAATTGCATTGGCAGTTGAAAAAATATAAAAATGTGACCGTTATATATATATATATATATATATATATATATATATATATATATATATATATATATATATATAACTCAAATTATTTTTCATTAAATTTTTCTGTAACTCAAAGAAAAACTCATACAGTTTATAGTATTCCGTGTAACAATTGCAATAAAAGCTATATCGGACAAACAGAACAAAACCTCGAAGAAAGAATCAAAGCGCATAAATACGCGAAAACTCAAATCACAGCCTTACATAAACATAAAATAACAGAAAAACAAGATTTTGATTACAAAAATACGAAAATTTTGGCAACTGAAAGGGACAAAAAAAGTAGAGAAATTTTAGAAATGCTACACATTCCTAAAAATTTAGAAAACACAGTAAATGAAAGAACAGACATTAAACATCTCAATTCGATTTACAATAACTTAATAAACCTCACAAATAGCACTCGTAAAGTAAACACACAACAATCACCAAATATCACATCTCAACACTCATTTTTTCCAGATCTACCTTCAGTTTCACACACATAAACCAACAATATACATATTCTGAATAAGTATATAAAAAACTATATGTAATTATAAAATGTAAATATGAATCTTATTAAAATCACCTGGCTTACCAGCCATAATTGCATCGAACATTATTCACATTGTCAACTACATTAACATGAGTTTTTCAGAGGTTTCCTCATGGTGAAGAAGACTAAAACCTCCGAAGCGAATGCTAAGCCAGAAATTTTCCTCTGATGATGAAAATCAATAAGTGAAGATACAAAAAAACTAATTTGATTTTTCTAGAAAATGAGTTTGACATTTGTTATCTATAGTAACTCATAAATTCAATTATTCATTAGTTTTGACTGACAAAGTTGTAATATAACAACGAAACGTCAACAAAAATAAAGTTTTTCATATCAAAAAAAAGCCTGTTATTGCTAAAAACTTTCGAAATGAAATATATATATATATATATATAACTGTATGTTGGTTCGGGAATATATTTTCTCTTCTGCTCAGATATTGCAATTTTCCAATTTGATGTCAAGCAAAACTCTCTAATTGTTTCATGGTTGAAAATTTCCCAAATCTGTAGGTTTGTCTCGATTATGGTATAGTCGGCTATTATTATTCTTCCGAAATTCTAAATAACACTGATATATCCATTTCATTGAGCTGACTGAATTCGGTTTCCCTTCGAATTGGATTTCCATTATACAAAGAGACATAAAACGTAGAGCCAAAGGGATATCACTGAAGAAACATTATCTCCGCCCCTTGAGCTCTCTATTAAACGCGTTCATGCCCCGTTGCCTCCATCTACGTTGTTTAGTAAGCCTATTTAGGAGTCACGGTTTGCCCCTCAAATTTGCAAGTTACTCACTCTGAAAGTAGGTCTGTCTCAATATTGCGTTTTCTACCGGTTTCTCATTTGAAGATGTCACCTGAAAGTAGGTATGTGGAGACCTGGATTAGGTAGGATATGTCAGAAATACATCTCGCAAATATAACACTTTCTTTCCGAAAATTGAGATAATACGGCTATAAATATTCCAAAGTTTTATATTGGCAATCTTACTGTAAGTCAGGGATTTCCAATCTTCATCAGCCCCCGGCTATATGTTTACTATTTTGCCACAACGCCCTACCATAACTCGCAATTTTGAATGCTGATAGTCGAAAAAAAGAAGATACGTAAAATAATAGTAGTTTGATGAATATTCGCAAAAATTTAAGATTCATAATACGAAAATGAGGTTTTTATTTGAGATAATGAATCTTTATGAGTATTATCAAATCTCTAACGACTCAGACTTTCTGCCCTATAACATTCTTCACTATAATTAACTCAAAAAACATGACAATATTGTTTCGCCAACACACTGGCTTCATCAGATATTGATGATAAACAGTTTAACATCAACATATGGTGAAGCCACTGTGTTGGCGAAACGATATTGTCAGGATTTGAATTAATTATAGTGCAAATCGAAAAACTACTTAGTCTTATTTAAATTGAACATTTTTCATGAAATAACAAATACTGGTTCAAGTTCATGTAAACATTTCGAGTGATTGTTTATTTGTCTTTAAACGATTGCTATGTACATTTTCGAGTAATAAGACAATAACGCTGTGTATGATACCATTCTGATCAATGAATTTAGTGTTCATTGTTATTGTAATAACCAGATTCAATTGAAATCTGGTTATTATTCGGTTTTTTGGTTCTTGATTGTATTGCCGAGAGTTCTTAATCGGTACAGAAAACACAAATTCATTAAAATAAAGTAGGCAGTCAGATCAATTTGACGGGTAAGCTTAGTTATCTCTTCAAACGCAGTGAGAATTCTTAGAGCTTTTGAAATAAAATTTGGATGTTTATTTCGAACCAAAATGCCTCAAAATTTAGTTGGGAAATATAGTTATCTGAGGCTGCTATCGCAAGAGTTGGATGATACTCTCTTCCTCTTGTGATGTAAATCTTATATAATTCAAATAAAACTAAGTCTAATCCAGAATTAAACTAAAATTACTGAAGTCAGAACTAAAACTAAAATTAATCCAGTATTTGATAAAGAAGTAGTACTTCGAAACGTCGTCATGCGTATTTTATATTAAATTATGAGAAAATTCTAAAAATTGTTTTATTATAAACAATTAAACTTACCGACTGTGTGTTTGCATATTTGAGAACTATGAACGAACGCGATTAATTCAGCGTCATTGCAAGACATTCTAACAATAATAATACTTTTTTTTCATTGCTCATTAATAATAATGAATTTAACGGTTTTTTGACAATAGCAATTTACCAAACGGAAATTGTGCGAATCTCGAATGGTAAATTTGTTTGATTTTACAAAATGAACAAATAACGTTCTGAACAATTTTTCTTCAAGACCAAAAGCTGAGCCGCTATAACAAAAAACGGAAAGAAATGCCACTCAAATGAGTATTCCCGCGCATCTCTCATGGGTACACTTGAGAGAGTATGAGTAGTAAAATCGAATAGGCCATTGGCCTATTCTATTCTAAGCACTTCTCTCGACCTATTCCCAAATTTTCACCGGTCCCCAAAAAAGTGGCCTAAAGTGATGATTTTTTGAGTCCTATATTTCCTGGAATATTAAGGGAGCTTGGGCATGAAAGGGATCTTGAATACACACATATATTTCGACATCATCGTTTGCAAAGTATTTTAAAAACATTCGATGAGCTTCGAAATTTGTTACTTGAAAAGGGTCATTAGGTCTTGTAAGGCAACTATTTCATTATAAAATTTGTGCAATTGCGGAAAGTAATGTTGACGATAATGATCAACTCGTATCAACTCTCAATAGTGCCTCTCTTGACTTTCTACGGCGATTTGTTTGGGAACCAGTGCTAAAAGAACTTCGTGACGAAGCTTGTCAGTTTGACAGTCACTGAAACTATCACAATTTTGTGATGTAATAATGGTGGAAGACGCGATTTGCAGTTATGCAAGAATTCACTTTTTTGTAGAATTATTGAGAAGATTATTTTCTGACAAATTTTAAACTTTGACTTCATAATTTGACAATTGATTTGTTTCAATGAAAATGTGTTTCTCAATGTGTTTCTATGAAAATTAAAATATCTGAGAAAGTCACCATTCATAGAGTTCATCTAGATCATTTAAAAAATTATATACATAATGAAAATAATATCCTTTTTGTAGCATTTACGTTGCTTTATTTCAAATAACAAATTTATTTCTTTAAGTCCTTGAAAATTTCATTATTTTATACTTGAAAATTCATTTGTATTAATGATTTTATTTCAGTGTATAGGTATCAGTACCTGTGCGAAAAATTGAAACTGAACTTAGTATATCAATTAGGAATTAATTATATAGAGTTGCTCTTCCATAATGACGAAGGAGAAAAACATTTATAATTAACATCTAAACAAAAAAAGACGATGCGGTCACAAACGTCGTAATGTTATCTGTCCCGTTTAAAGCCCTTAAATGTCGGAAAACCGTGAGGTATTTGCTGCGGAGAATTCCTCGCAATATTGACCACAAGAAAGGAATTTAATGGCCAGTAATTCTGGAGTATTCTACCGTTACCATGGAGTAAGAGAAATTTCTTTCTGTTATTGATTTCTAATTGAATTTTTTCGTTACGATGATATCTATCGGGTACGAGTGAATTCGCAACAAGAAAATTTAATGTTTTTTGGAACTCACTTTATATTTATATTTTATCTCATGATTGAAATAGCTATGATATCAACCGTTCACACATGTATGGAGCTAGTTTGTTTTCATCTTCGGTTTTTTGGTTCAATCAAAACAAAATGTTTCAATTGAACCAAAAAACCCAAGATTTGAATTTTCACAATATAAATTAAATGGTTCACGAATCAGATAGATTGTCAAATATATATATATACAAATATATTGTCTCGCTCCTGATATATTGCTCAAAAAAAAATTATAACATCCCAGAAAATTTGCACCTGATATGAATACTAAATACATTCATGACTCTCTCGAAATTCCACATATGGAAAAATCAATTTGTCTACGCACCATCAAGTGTTTGCCTTCAGGAAGGTTGAATCTATTTCCACATCATTGAAAAGACCAAGATCAACAGGGTAAAAATTAAAAAGACTGTAAAGAAATGTATATGAAAAGTTGGTATGGTATACCTACTTACTGTAATAATCTGATCAGTTGAAGATGAAGATTGAGTGGAATGTTTCAGATAATTTCATGAGTTATTGATTGCGTGGAACACGTAAGAGATAATGTTGATACAGATTGTATATCATTACCCAATTATATTGACTAAATTGTAAAAAAATAGTAATAAAAAATGCGTAACAAAAAACCCAGGTGTTTTTTTACGTTTTGAGAACCTTTAAATTTTTCTCTCAATCTTTTCTTGTAACGTGATTTGAGAGTAACATGCTGTTATGGGAATAATTGAAGCATATTAAAATTCTAAGGAATACGAGTATTTAAAAAAAAAGGTGAAAAAACTGTGATAATAACTGTCAATTACACTCTTCAAAAACAATATCTCACCATTATCAACAACAAAGGAATACTTCATAAGCCTAATGAAAATAATATTGTAGAAATTATAATTTAATGGAAGAATCAACATTGAGTTCTATGAGAAAATTTATCGTACTTGATATCTTGCATTTGTAGAAAACTGGATTTAAGTGATCCTGTCTTTTTGGGAACATTGGGGAACGGATCGAAAGAACTATTTCTTCGAATTCTTAATGTTTTATGAATTGATGGTCATCTTTTCACATCGAAAAAGCTTCCAGGCACTCTCAGTAATCATTCAATTCAAATTCTGTGTGAGAGTGATTCAAAGCACATGTAAAAGTCGTAGGTATAAAGTCCCTTCCATCGTGGTGCTTGCTGATACGAGTGCCATATGCAATGAATTATCTTCAAAATTCCTCTAAAGTAGGTCGACTCTGAATTAGACGAGAATTCGTATTCAACCTTTGTTCAGCATTTTCCTGAATGTCTAATGAATGAGCACAATGTTTGGGCGAATCTGTATAATGCTAAAGTATTATATAATCTGCTAACTTATCTTTCCGTTTGGGTCTCATTGTTATAACTTCGGAAATATAATTAAGCCATTCAACTGAAAGGTGGAAACAATAATTTACCATTTAAGTCACGTGGATGTTGAGTACATGAACATTTCTAGCATCCTTATAGCAACAGAATGAAACGAGTAATTATTGATCCGAATAGAAAGTTAGTTGTTCGCAGTCAAGTTTAATCTTGTTACGCTCATGAAGTTTTCATGGATATTTAGAGAATAGATTGAAACACTTCAAGCTCAAACATAGCAAGTTATCGATTTTTCGATAACTACCTCTGATAGGATGACAGCAAACGATAAATATTCGAACAGTTTGAGGTGTTCAAAGACGAAAGATATTATTACCTTTGCGAATACACTTTCTTGGTCCAATATTCAGGAGACAATTTTCTCCTGTAGTGGCGTTTGATTGAAAAAAACATCATATTTCCCAGATATTGCGCTTTCTCACAGTGAAAATGCTTTTGAATTGCATTTTTACTGCATAGAGAAAACTATTTCTCAGTTGCTAGAGCTAAATTCTTCATGTTCTGAAGAAATTCTATTGAAGCATTGATAGAGGTTGTTTATTTTATCTGCTTCAATGGCAGATATTGCGCAACGAAGATTCCTCAATGAGAATGAGAGGAGAATAGCACTGCTTTAATTTTTGATGTGATAAACTAAAAAGAAGACGAAGAAATGGCAGTTTTTACATCGTCTTCAGAAGGACTCGAAGAGGCAACTCTTGAGAAAGCATAGATTGTCGCAGTGAAATAGATGTCGAGCTCAACTAAGAAAATACTTGAACTTATGACTTATATTCAATGTTCACTAGTGTTACGCTCTAAGCCTATAACTGTTAGGCACCTTTTTGGCATATTTTCTATGCATTTCAGACCATTTTCCGTTCAATTGTAACGTTTCTGTGTCACACTTCTATTGAGCTTCCGATCGACAGACAGCAAAATCTTAAAAATTTCATCCTTTTTCTCATGAACTTCCAGAGATTCTTGATTGGATTGGAATCTGGTTAATTTTCAGTAGAGTGGACCATTTTCACCTGATTTTATGAGAGAAATTTGGTTTTCTTACATGTAAGTTCACCTAATCCTTTCCTCACAAATGCAATGATGCTATGCAAGTTCGATTAGTCTGATCAAACAAGGTATAATTGAATATGAGAGGTCGTACAACAATTGCTAATCTAACATGCATCACTCAGTACATTGCAGAGGGTATTAACAATCGCAAAAAGACTGACGTGATATACATGGACTTCCCTAAAGCGTTCGGCAGGCTTGACCACGGTATTCCGGCTTTCAAAATTCCTCATCAAACTTTTCGAGTCTTACTTGATAGGCAGAAAGCAACGTGTTTTAGCCTGGGGTATACATCAATTGAATTCGGTGCTTCATCTGGAGTGCCCCAAGGTTCCATACTTGGTCCTCTACTTTTCACAATGTTCATAAAGGATATAATCGATGTCATAGATGTTGAGGGTTAATGTATGTGGACAAGCTGAACACGGTTGAAGCCTCACAGGATAACATAACACGTGTAATTCGTGGGATACATGCCGAAATTATCGAAAGAGTAACGCTAAATTGGACTTTGCGAATGGACCATTTGATACGGAGCCGCGAACAACATTCACATGAGGTTATCTTTGAAATGTAAATGGCAAAGGTCAAGTTATCAATTGCAAGAAAAATTTTGAATATATAATGCAAATTGAGTGTTTTATTCGATTCGAAATAAAACTACGCTAAAAAAAAAGCTTTCATATATATATATATATATATATATATATATATATATATATATATATATATATATATATATATATATATATATATATATATATATATATATATATATATATATATATATATATATATATATATATATATATATATATATATATATATATATATATATATATATATATATATATATATATATATATATATATATATATATATATATATATAAAATAAATTAAACTCTTGGCTTAATGTTTCACGATTTATTTAACAATATGTATAGTCAACATGTTTCGAGCGTTAGCTCATTTTCAAGACTAAACTACTATAAGAGATGTACAACAAATTTATATCTACAAAATGGATTTGAGTAGGGAGGATAGTTGAAAATCTAATTGTTCTAAACGTTTACCTTTATTACCTGAGTGTAGGCATTTAGTTTTATCATAATCTATGAAGTGATTAGAGCTAATACAATGTTCTGAGAATCCAGTTTTATTAACATTGTACAAAATCGACCTTTTATGTTCATCAACCCGAGTTTTTATCCTTCTACCTGTTTGGCCGATATAAAATGCTGGACATTCATTACAAAAAATCTTATAAATACCGCTTTTGTCTTCAACATTTGTCTTTTCTTTATTATTCACTAAAAGTGACTTAATATTCCTTTTGTTTGTACAAATGGTTTTAATTTCTCTCTTCTTTAATCTTTCGCAAATTTTTTCACTCAGATGAGGTATGAAATTAATAAAATGATATTTTTGTTCGTTTTTAATAATTTTAGATGGATAAATTGAATCTAAAAGAATTTTTTGTTGTTTTTTTCTTATAAGATTATCTATTATATTTTCGTCGTAACCGTTATTTTTCGCTAAAAGTTTCAAAGTTTTCACTTCTTTGTTGAAATTTTCTTCGGAAAGCGGGATAGTCGTGAGTCTATGTATAAAAGAATAAAAAGAGCTTAATGTTAATAATAATTAATAATAAAAGAGTTTAATGTTGAGCGGTTGACTGCTATCTTTAGGAATTAGGGTATCTGTGCATGTAGGTTTTCTGTATATATCAAATGTTAGAGAATCATCTTTCCTAGTAATGGTCAAATCTAAAAAGTTTAATGTTTTTTGGTCATTTTCTATTTCTTTTGTGAATTTAATGGATGTATAAAATGAGTTGATATATTTTAAAAAGTTATCCAATTGTCTGTCGGACCCACTCCAGATACAGAAAACATCATCCACATACCGTCTCCAAAGAAAAACGTTTTTTGTTAGCGTGATGTTAGAGCTGAAAATTTTTTCTCTAAACTATTCATAAAAATTTCACTTAGTAGGGGTGATAAAGGTGAACCCATAGGTAGCCCGTCTAACTGTTGATAAACCGTGTTATTGAATTTGAAATATATATATATATATATATATATATATATATATATATATATATATATATATATATATATATATATATATATATATCGTCCTAGAAATTAATACTCGGAAACCAAATTGGTGCTCAAGATAGGGAATGTTGGTGTAGTGCTAATGCAGTGTATATATTAACAACAAACCCAGCAGGTGTGTTGAATGTGGATCTGGAATTCATTGTGCAAGTTCCCAATTGTGTGTTAGATGCTTGAGAACTAATTTAGGAAACTTTCGTGAATAGATCTTACTTCCTAAACTGAAGACAAAGGTAAATATTGTTCTACTTGGAACACGGGTAAAACTCTGAAATAATACATGTTATCTCCAAGTAGAGAAAGATGAGGAGCAATTTCCATGAATTAACAACTTAATATGTGCATTTGTGAAGGTGGATAGCAACTCTATATTTTACTTAGATGATTTGATAACTGAGTGATTTTTATCGATAAGTTCCTCTGATGCATTTGAATCTCATATGTTTTTCACTTCATAATCAAATACATGTCACTATATAAGTTAATTGTGTATTGATATTTTAGATTAGCTCCAAGCTTTCGATTTTTTCAACAATTTCGAACTGATATATCGTTTTATTTTGTATTTTTATTCTAGTTCAATTTGAAATATATTTTGCTCATATAAAATGAACAGTTTCCTTTGAATAAAAATGAAGTCATTGTCTGTACTATTAATATGATATTAGTGTTTTTTTCAGTTTTTGAACAATATCAACAGCACTTTTTGGAGTAAATGACAAACCATTAAACACTTTCTGAAAATACGATCTATAATGTGTTCGACACTGTTGAACATACAACACTTTTGAGCCTTCCAGAAGAGATTGGAATTAAAAGTGTCCATCTGATATTATTTAAAAGCTACTTATCAAATCGAAGTCAAACAAAGGAGGTGAACAACACATTCAGTAATATGAGGATGATAGAATATGGGATACCTCAGGGAACAATATTAGGGCCAATTCTATTCACAATCTATATGAATGAACTTCTGTTGCAGGGGAGTGAAGGTAGAATAATCATTTTATCAGACGATACAGCGATACTTTACTCTGGAGCAAACTGGAGCGATATCAAAGACAAAGCTGAATCTGATTCTGTAAATATCTGTAATTGGTTGAAGCATCACCTCTTAACTATTGATATGGATAAAACGAAATACATTCATTTTGCTGCAGATAATCGCTTACTTCCACTCAGTGAACCACTGATTATTAAAATAGCTGAAAATACATTTAACATTCCTTGCACATACAAATGTAAATACTTAGGAATTCAACTGGATTCGCACCTTAAATGGTATTTCCACGTCAGATGCTTAATTGTTCAGCTTAGAGGATTAATATCCAAATTTGAAGAACTGTCAATTATTCTAGACGTGAAACATTCAATAATAATTCACAAAGCTCTGGATGAGTCTATGATACAATACAGTATTCTTGCGTGAGGTGCTGCCTATGATACAGTAATAAAAAAGCTCGACGTTCAACAAAAATAGCTGCTGAAAATCCTTCATAAAAAAGATATCAGATATCCTACGGACTTTCTGTATAAAGAAGCTGACATTCTGAATAAACGACAGCTGTTTGTTCAATCGCTGCTAAACTTCACGAAAAAAAGATACAAAGTTGTTACTTTATTGAACATGGCAAGAATATGAAGCGATTCCGCAATACAGTAAATCCATATGTCTTCGTAGCTAATCCTTTTGACACCAAGAATTTATAATGAATTGCCATTTGAATTGAAAACTATGATTAATATTAAAAAATTTGAGTCTGCCATAAAGGACTGGATGAAAACGAAGAAGAGATATATGATTCATCAACTGGTGAACAAAGCTAAGATGGTTGTAAAACAACATACGATAGTGTCACACATTTTTATAATATTGATTATTCGCTTCTCCCCAATATTGTTATCAAATTTTTATATTGATAAGTTGCTTCTCAAATTATTAGGTAGGTATTAAATAGTAATTGCAGAATATAAATAGGCATTCTTCGTATTCACCACAGGTTACAGTCTTTGTGAGAAAATGTATATCTTTGTTTAGCCAACAAAATTGACAAGATTTTAAAATTGGAATACTATTGTTTCACCTACATAATTGTATTACAGGAACCTCAAAGAAAGATTATTATTATTATTATTATTGAAGGAATATATGAAATGAAACTTCGCTTTCAGTCGATTTTATTTTTTTCTTCCTTTTTCCATTTCTGAATTTGTCACCGAAGCTGCAACTCAAACATGAAATCAGTAATGAAATATCAATCTTTGGATCATGATATTACTTTTGGAAGTGAGTTCAGTAAAACATTATTTCTGTCAAATATAATCCACGGAGAAACAATCAGAGTTGAAACAAAGAATCCGTGTTCACGTATTAGGATAATGAAAAATAGATAGTTCATGATGACTTGATAAACTTGTTTTTCGTTAGATGTTTTTTTTTCCTTCATCTGAACATTCTAGCCGTTTCCATGTTGATATTCTCTGGATTCATCATAAAATCATTGAAATAGTGAATAGATTGGAAATTTTTTTTTACTCGAATTTATTCCTGGGTTTTCAATTTTTGACATTTTGATACTGAATTTTTCTCATTATAATTGGTAATGTAACATGTTATGAACTACGTAAGTTGTCATTTTAATGATGCACATATTAGTTTCTTGGTCGTAAAGTTGATTCTGTAACATCAGCCCTTTATTTGAAACTCATGAAGTATGTCATAATATCAGACACACCTCTCAAAAAAAAGGGTGCAAATTCAATCGATCAAATACAAATTTGACACAAATGAAAAAATAAACTACTGAAGCTGCTTAAAACTGTTTAAAGGGTAAGGTGATAAATTTATTTCGATGAAACATCTTCGAAATATATATTGAAATCTCTCGCGTTTGTGTTATTATTTCGAATAGAATTTCGCTGAACATCCTTAGCTCATTTGAATATTCCACAAAGATACAGTCTAGTCCAAAGAGGCTCTCCAAAACATATTTCTTTCAAGCATGATATGGATTTCAAGTTTCGCATTCCCGAAGGCTTATAGTATGGATTTTCATTTGTTTATCGAACCCTAAAAGCAACTTGCGAATCCTTTTCGCTTTTCTCGGCCATCTACTTTGCTCGCGCTTATTGATTTGTAAAATTCGAGAAAGTTTGTGCGAGTCTAACTGTATTTTATTCCTAAATTTATCGCACATATTCGTATATAGAATCCTAACTTTTGGTTACTCAAAATGGCTATTTTGCTGAAAAGTGCGGTAAATTAGGTTTTGTACACGAGAAAAAAATACTCTCTTGTTTATTTTGCCCTTCTGAATATATACCACTTTCCTCCTCTTGCACTTTTGATATTGACTATTTACAAGTGCGATGATATGAGCACGATAACTGAAGAATTCCTAGATCTGAAGATTTTCCTATAATCTACTTCTTAATGTTTTTAGTAGCCCTTGATGGTCACCTTCATAAAGAAAAAACCGAGCGTTTATACTATCACAACCTAGATAGCATTACTTCATCAAATTAGATGAAATCATGCATGAACTAACATTGAAGAATTTTCTTTCTGAAGAGATGAGAACGTGTGCAACTTTCAATGTTGAATGTATACATGTTATTTCTATTGATTCCTAAGATTTGAAATGTATAGCAATATATGCATTATAGTGGGTGATTTTTTGAGCGTAGTTTTTTTTAATCGAATAAAATACTCAATTTGCATCATATATTCCAAATTTTCATTGAAATTGATAACTTGGCCTTTGCCATTTGCATTTTAAAGATAACTTCATGTAAATGTTGTCCGCGGCTCTGAATCAAATGTTTCATTCGGAAGGTCCAATTTTGCGTCACATTTTCGAGCATTTCAGCCTGTATCCCACGCATTACGCGTGCTTTGTTATCCTGTGAGGCTTCAATCGTGTTCGAGATGTCCATATGCACTAACGACTCCACATAACCTCACAAGAAATAATCCAAAGACGTCAAATCGCATGATCTTGGCGGCCAATTCACCGGGCCATTTCGAGAGATGAGCTGCTAATTATGTTCATCCTTCAACATGTCCATTATTTCACGAGCTGTGTGGCATGTGGCACCGTCTTAATGAGATCATATGTCAACCAAGTTGAACTCGGTCAACTGGGGCAAAAAAAAGTTGCGTATCATGGCTCGATGTCGTTCGCCGTTTACGGCAACGTTTCTTCACGGTCGTCTTTGAAGAAAAATGGACCGATGATGCCAGCAGCCCATAAACCACACCAAACTGTCGTTTTTTTTGGGATGCATCGGTAATTCTTGTATGGCATGTGGCTGTTCATCACTCCAGATGCGACAGTTTTGTTTATTTACATATACGTTAAGCCAGAATCAACTCATCGCTGAACATAATTTTTCGATAAAACAGCGGATTTTCATCATTAAGCTGCCTAAGACCCATTTACCAGTAGTGAGTACCACATGCCCAACTGCTGAGAACGGCGACGAATTGACATTTCACGATCCTCATTAACACTGTACGCTACGGCTGCGATATTCTCTTCAGTGCGCACTGTTCGCATGCGAGACCTTGGTGCGAAATTTCGTGATAACAGCACGAATTGTCGATTCACCAGGTCAATTATGACGACCATAATATGGTCGTAACAAACGATACACAATTTTCACTGAGCACGAATTTTGATAGTGAATTTCAACAATTTGCAATCGTTGCTCGTTTGTAAGTATATCCATGATGAAATAGCAGAGTATACTGAAAAATTTTCACTTTGACAGATGACGTTTGGATGCCATTACCAACCAGTGCCGCAAACCTGAAAAACTTAACTCTTTATATGCATTCGACTTCACAATATATTTCTGTCGTTCTGTGATAAATATGACAATAGATTCATAAGAGAATTTTCGAGAAATGAAGTCGATTTCTTCCATTTCTTGCACAAGAACTAAAAGCAATTGTAGCACGAAACAGTTACTGTCTTCTATTTCCAATGAACTTTGGGACCGATTTCAATATTGTCTTTATATTTCTTTTATCCCTTGGGGGATAATGAACACATCACATTGTTCATGTTTTACATAGCCAGATTTGCTCTAATATCCTTTTGAATAATTCATATATATTCTATATATGACTGTTCAGTGAAAGCAGTTTTCCTAATCGAGATGGATTCTGGGATATTTCTGCCGTCTAACAATTCAGTTGTCATGTTCTGTTTGGCACCGGTGTTTCCCAGAAGACGTAGATGTTTTGACACGTCTGTTTGCTTTGTAAGATTTATATCGTGCAGGTAGTGGAAATGTAGGTGAAAATTGTTTCCTATATACGTGACTAGGATTTGAGAGAACTGCTCAGTTTTTGTTTCATGAATGGAATGGAGAAATATGAGAGGCATAAGATAAAAGAGGAAACAATTTCATCTGTCAAGTGATGAACAATTGATTCTTATATATTGTCTTGGTGAACGTACACTTGTATATTAAATGATTGTTTTGGAATTGGGCTATTTATGTTATTAGGCACCTTGCATATATATAATTTGTACAGTAGTTTTGGAGATCTTAATAGAAGTTCTGCAGAACTTGTCACCTGCAATATTAATTTTGAAACACTAGGAATGAGATAGTTATTTGGCAGCAGTGCAGTGAAGCTTTCTTTCATGTCAAAACTCTAGCTATACATCGGTTGAGATACATCAAATTTCAATATGTTTCTTATGTTGTACGCTGGACTATGTTACCAGTTGGTGTGAGGATTTGAGTTTAAATGTGTCAAAGTTCTGTTTCAAAAGTAAAAAAGATCGAATCGAGTGTGATTCTAGCGTCGATCATGTTTTTCTCGCTCTGATAAGGTGAGAGATGTTGGTGTAGTCTTCGATCAGAAGCTTTCCTCCATTCCACAAATCACCCAATTTATTTTATCTGCCTCGAGAGTCTATGGATTCGTTATACTCGATGGCAAATATTTCAATGGTTCCTCAACATTTATAGAATATTTACACTAATCCGTAGCAAGTTGGAGTATGGCAGCATGGTCTGGCATCCTATTCACACTTGCCATCAATGCCATCTTGAGGTCATTCGAAGAAGGTTCTTGAAATTCTTAGTTTGGAGGGAGAATAAAGTAGTGAGAGAAGTCGATAATAACGAATTATTGAGTCGATTTGACATCGCTCTGCTATATTTGATTGATCTTTCACTTATAATGCTGATTGGTTAGAATTGAGTAATAACATCGACACTTCTATGTCTATCAAACAAAGACTGAACAACTTTTACTATATAACAGAACATGGAATCATAACATATAATAACATTGTTATGTGTTATATGTTATATGTTTTGTGGTTATATGTTATACGGCGCATGCACGTATATGAATTGTTAATGTATATTCGCTTTGCTTCTTTATAATTTTTGATTTATTTATGTTTTTTTCCCTCTTTAGCACATATTTTCTTTCAACTCTAATGGTATTTTAAATATTTATATAAATGTTACTTTGTTTTAGTGAACTCTAGGAATTATTTTTCAAGTATGTATCATACTTCTTCGTTCATTTCTTCTACTTTATTTTCATTTACTTTCAGGAGGTTAGATGGAAGAACAGATTATGCTAAATCTCGCCTCTTCTTATCTAGCACAATATGTGTGGCAATAAAGACGTTTATTATTATTTTTATTTAGTTCATTCTCATTGCAGGACACGATAGAAATTTTATCACTCAATTTTTGTTCAAATTACTGCACAACAGTATTGATTGTCCTCCTCTTTTTTCTGCTTTGAAATTTCGTGTTCCTAGGCAAAATTCTCGTAATACAGAATTATTCCACCTATAGACTCCAAGGACCAATTTGCTAATCGATTCCCCATCTGGTTTATAGAATTTATATTATAGAGTTGATAATAATTGTGAAATTCACTCCATGGAAGTTATTATTATGAAATATGTGAACAAAGGAGATAGACTAAAATTAATTGATTTAGATTGAGTTCTCTGTATTATTTCATTCAGTTCTATTATTTAGTTTATGGTTTTTTTCTGTTTTTTTCAGATTATATTGAGCTCTTTTTTATATTTCTTTCATTTTATTCATTTATTTTTTATTCAACAACATGTTATTATTTTCTGTATTTGGGTACCTGACAAGCATGAAGAAATTATTATTATTATTTTTATGTGTTGAGGGACTGTTTGGTCTCTTCTATTGCTATGTTAAAGACTCTGTGAATATTTTTTTCTGCAATATCTTCCAAGCTTAGATATAGGCATGTCACAATTTTCTTATATTCGTACATGTATCAGATATAACTGAATGATTGATTGAACTATCATTTGAAGGAGCTATAAACATAATAAGAATAGGTAAAAAACATCTGAATGTCTACACAAACTATTACACATAAAAATTTAATGAATTTACTCAAGAATCTTTTTCAGGTTTATCTGAAAAAAATGTTTAGGAATCTTCGTCTTTCTTATAATTTGAAGTGAAATTAACTCATTATAATTTTGTGTTCATCAATGTAGTCAAAAACTGAATATTTCATTCTTCATAAGTTGTGAAGTAGTTGAAACGATTCAAAAAATTATCATCTGAGATTCTATCTCTTCAATTGATTTATATATTTCTTTTACTTAATATTGATTGATTTCGAAATTATTTCAATAAATTTCGATTGAAATTGTCTCGAATTCTTTTTTATTCGAAAATTCACTTATTCATAACCGAGAAACTAAAAGAATCTCCCACTTTTAATAATTTGAACAGCGTGACAATTCGTTCAGGCCATGAATTTATTGTGAAAGTTTACTTCAAGTTTGTTCGCTCCATTCATTCTGACGAGTCAAACTCTGCAATTAGAGATCCCAAAGTAAGGCAAAGTTATATTTCTGATTCGCAAATCGCATACATTTTTAGACGAATGATCGTGGAAGCTTACTGAAGAATACAGAATTTCGAATAAACATTTTTCACCAAAACCGAGAAATTCGTTCAACTTTTAGATTTTATGAATTTCATTCCATTTTTTTTCTCACTCGTTATTTTCTCATCTGTTGACTTGTTTCAGAAATATTGAAATGAGAGGTAATGAGAAAAAGAAGAGAGGTAATAAGAAGAAGAGAGGTGTCTAAAAATCACTAAAGGAACATTTCTTCCTTCGACTAGTTTCGCCTTTTACGGCATTATCAAGAATTATAATGCCGTAATAGGAAAACTAATCTCATAAAGAATTGTTCACTGATTTTTAGAAAAAAAGTATTTAGTATTACCTTTCATTTGAATATGAAGTATCACAGAGTGATTCATCGTAAATTGAATTTAATAATATTATGTATTATATTACATATCCCTTTCGTACAGCGGATATTGAGGAATTTCGAAGATGGATTATTTGTATGTGTAGTATACACTGACTTTTCCAAGACCTTTGATTGAATCCACCACCCAACACTCATGACAAAACTGGAAAATTTCGGGGTGCATGTAAATCTCCTCGGTCTTCTCGCTCCATATTTGATCGACCGAATGCAGTATATGGTTGTGAATGGTTCCAGATCAAATTTTTACTGGTGACATCAGGTGTACCGAAGGGTTCACATCTCGGTCCACTTCTTTTATTTATGTTCTGAATGATATTGGCTAATGTTTTAGATATACCGATATGGATCTTTATGCGGATGATCTCAAGATATCGAAGCAGATAAAATCTTTCAACGATTATTCTTTTTTACAGTCCGCCCTTAATGCATCCCCTGATTACTGCAGACTCAATAAGTTGCAGCTAAACTTGAACAAATGCCATCATATTCTTTTTTTTAGAAGTAAAAATCCTATCTCTTCCAATTTGACATTGTCAGGTCAATGTTTGACTGAAGTCAGTTCAGTGTATGATTTGGGTATTAAGCTTGATAAGAAACTAACCTTTGAATTGTATATAAAAGGATCGGCCATCGCTCGCAGAAATCTGAGTTTTATATTACGAATGACTAGTTCTTTTGATCGACTTGAGTTTGTTATAGCTTTGTATAATTCTATTGTGAGATCCTAGTGAGAGTACGCGTCGGTCGTTTGGAATCCAAATTATGATAACTAAACGAATCTATTAGAAAATGTTCAACGGAAGTTCTTTAATGCTCTTAATTTTCGTTTTAACAGATACCATCATGGATTCTCATATGAGAGTAATGAGAAATTTTATAGGTTGGAATGTTTGAGTTTGAGACGTACTTTGATACATGTTCCTCCTACAAATTATGTAATTGCTCAATAGATTCTTATAAAGCCTTATAAACTTAATTGTTCTTCACATGTAGTTAGAACTCGTAAAATAAAAACCGTAAAAATACTGGTTCTTGGCAAAAAAAACAAATTATATGTTGAATTCACCCATCCATAGATCTTTTAATAGGCTAAACTTGATTAGTACAGAGACCAACTTGGATATTTCCTCTCCGTATTTCATAACTTTTAAAAAACATTTGAAAACGGAGATTATTTAAAGGTCGATATTTGAATAATTATCAGTTTTTATAGGGTTATCCTATCATGATGTAATTATCTGATCTTTTTTAGTAGAATTAAGTATTTTGTCTGTAGATGAAAAGATTCGAGTCAATGCATCGGAGCACATATTAAATTTTGTAATATGTGCTCCTCTATTATAGGTCAGTTTTAAACTGTTCTATTGAGTACGCCATCGTTATAGTTTCAATATTATGGTATGAAGAATTATATTTGTTTCTTCTTCTTCTCGTGCCAAACAGCGTGTTGACGATCATCCACTCATTCTATAATACTAATTACCCCTCCGTAGCTAGTGCGAATATATCACCCACGTTTTGCACGCCACACCAGTTCTTGATATCGCACAACCATGAATGCCGTTTTCGGCCTGGACCTCTTCTACCTTCTATTTTACCCATCAATATTAGTCTTAGGATATCATATTTATTACCTCGGAGTATGTGGCCCAAATAAGAGATCTTGCGTTGTTTTATATTTTTTAATAACACGCGCTCGACGCCGGCTCTTCTAAGTACTTCCTCATTCGTTATTCGGTCCACCCAACGAATCTTTAATAACCTGCGGAGTGTCCACATCTCAAAAGCCTCTATACGGTTCATGGATTTCATTTTGAATGACCATGTTTCGGCCCCATATGTTATTATGGGCCAAATAAAGCATTTTACCATACGAAGTCTTATGTCTAATGATACTTTTCTTCGACATAGATATCTTTGAAATTTAATAAATGTAGTTCTTGCCATCGCCGTCCGTATTTTTATTTCCATATCGCTATCCAATTTGTCATTAATGCTACAACCAAGGTACTTGAATTTTTTGACTCTTTCTATGGGATTATCCTCAATCATTATTTGGGCCCGGTTATGCTGTTCTCTGCTGATGATCATGAATTTTGTCTTTTCGGTGTTGATTTTGAGTCCATATTCCTTACCTTTCATTTGTTTCAATCGAAGGAAAATATTTTCACCTTTATTTGTAATTCCAGCCATTGATGAAATTTTAACACCTTTGAATTTGGAATAATTTAGAGTGCTATTAGAGGTGTTTCAGGCTACATAATTCCTTCATTTTGAGAATGTATTTTCCGCTGGCTGGGAAATCCATTAAAAGCGTATTCGACAAATCTCTATTAGGTGCATTCCTAATGCAACTATAATGTAGCGAAAACGAAATTGTTTACTTATTCACCAAATGGCTCACCAAACTTAGTTTCCTGGCCACTAAAAGGATTGTTAGATGTTTTATAAAACATCAGTGTTCGCGAACCAAATCGGATTTATTGAAAGGAAGGGACGAATAGTTAGAAATTTGGGACGTTTGATGATTCAATGAAAAATAAACTTTCGAAATTTAGTTTAACATAGGACATACAAATTTCTCATTCACCTTCGAAGAATTTTACTTCAATTTTCGAAAATAGAAAATTTTCGAAAATTTTTTTTGATAAATTCTACAAATCGATCTTCTCATTTCAGTTTTGATAATATTGAGTTTATATTTCGATATTTTGATTCAATTACCATAAAATGCAAATGAAGAACAAACCACCCATCATATAAATAGAAATTTGTTATCAGGTACTTAGAATTTTATTTCGTTTCGAATATTTCGATTGAAAATTTCGGTAAAGACTCTTGGTGTTAACGTCTTGGTCTCAAAGACGTGGTGCTACTGACGAGTTCCTTGCAGAACGAAATATATGTCTCGCACTTCAATCAAGTGTGGCATCGATTTCATTATTTCTTTAACATTTATCCCTTGAAGGATGATGGAGATATCACATCGTACACGTTCACATATCAAGCTCTACTATAACATTCTCTTGGTAAATCTGAATTTTTCAAATGGATGTTCTAGTGTTCATTTTCTCAATATTTCACTCAGTGTCATAAGCACAAAAATTCATTTCTGTATTTATATAATATATATATATATATATATATATATATATATATATATATATATATATATATATTTTGATATATTATGTTCTTGTATAATCCCTTAAGTGAAGCTGCTGTATTCCTCTGATGCCTCTCGCAGAGTTTATCTCATGAGACAGGCGTAAAACTGACTCTGAAAAATAGCATAAGCTCCTTAACTTCGCGAAATATCCCACTCGATGTTTCTGTGCTCGTAATTCTCTGAAAGACAGAATGAATCTTGATGATGGCCCACTGAATGGCCCGGGAGTTCTGAAACTTGAAATATGTTCTGTGACTTGACTAATGATGTTGCCCGTGGCTGCTATTTTGCATTTTACTCTCCTCGAATATCCGGAACCGCTTAGGCGGAAGTTTCCTTTTTTCCTCTCTGCTGTTGCATATTCCAAATCATGGGATTGAGGAAATAAGGAGTTAAGACTCTGTCTTCAGAAGTATTCTCTCAAGTCTACTTTTTTATAGTTCACGTATTCGTATTCACGACTTCAATTCGCTAAGTCAAGAGATTTGCTGAAGAACTTTCAATGTGCAAACGCTCATGAAAACGAGTGGAAAGATGGTTTGCACGAATGATTTTTCATAGTTTAATTTCGAAGCTGATGAAAGATATGAGCTTGTCTCCATTTCCATGTAATTGGTGGAATTATATAGATAATATTTAATTTGAATAATCCTGTTTGTTTTTCATCAACGTTATCATTATAAAACACTCCAGGTCGCATTTTCCATAACATATCCTAATAATGTTGATTTTTGTACATTTGTAATGAATATATTGATCCATAATTTATTTCCGGTATAACCTGAATGCACAAACTCAGTCCATAAATGTCATAGGGCAATTTCTTGGGAAAAAAAAGTTTATTTCCTTCTCCATAAACATTCTCGAAAGCTCGGAAAGTTCTGTAAAGGTTATTTAAATTGTATATTTCTTTCCTGGACTGCAATCCTATTCGAACAATATATATATATATATATATATATATATATATATATATATATATATATATATATATAAATATATAAGAAGCTGAAAATCTAAGCCTATTTATTCTCAAAATAAAAGATATATTCACATATGAAATCTATAATAATTTCCAAAAGTTCATATTCATCTCTGAATATCAACAAGACCATTATATTCAGGAAAACCAGGTGCCAGAATGAAGTTGACATCATTAAAGCTATAATAGCAGTTAAAGTTCAAATCATAAAATTTATTTTCAGATGGTAGCTACAGAAGGAGGGCCTGGCACCACAACTACCGACAATACAGAATCAGGGACAACATTTGGTAAACTGAAACAGACACTTTCATCCTCCCTGCTCACAGCGCAAGATAAGGGTGAGTTTCCATGTTTTTTCCAGAATAGATCTCAAAAGACAAGTCTTTTGGAAATTTTGCTTTCATCAAATCGATTATTTAAAATTTCATTCAATAATATGGCATTTTGCAGGAATAACTCTTTTTTTCCCCCCATACTCTTTCATATTGCCAGTTTTCATATAATTGGAGTTATAATTATACTGAAATATAATATCTATATATATTTTTTCCATCCGAAAAACTGATGTTCGCTGATACAGGCAATATTTTTTGTAAAGAGTTTCTTGGTCAGCATTCAAAATGGTTGAATAATAAATCAGGCACTCTGAAGCTGAAAGCATAACATAAAATGTTAAAACATTATTGATTGAATATCTTTCACAACCCGTATCAAGGATTGATATATGAATCTCTCAACCATTGGAATACTCAAAATGCTGTTCCTGAAGAATTTTCGAGTAGCAGAAATTATAAAAATAAAAGTAGAAGGTAATGTTATAGTTCGCATTTGAATGCAGCTGCTGGCAAAAGTTTCGCACTTGTTGGCTCTCATCAGTAGAGCAGAGCCTAATTTCAGATGTACGAACTTGGATCTCAAGATAACAAATGCAGATTTCTGTAAAAGGAATGAGCATTCGTGATTTCTGTCATGAAACCGAAAGCAGAAGAAAACGATGAACTCCGCACTTTGCTGAAGCCGTTTACACGTGTTTTGAGTTGACCGATGTTATGATTACTGAATGGTTCAACATGCCAACAGGAATATATATATATATATATATATATATATATATATATATATATATATATATATATATATATATATATATATAAATATAAATACAAATATATATGACTGAGATTGAATTCTCGCTTAACTCTTGGTGAAAAATAATGGAATATTAAATTAAATTAAACTCTTGGCTTAATGTTTCGCGATTTATTTGAATATATGAAATAGTCAACATGTTTCGAGCGTTAGCTTATTTTCAAGACCAAACCTAATAAGTTTAGTCTTCAAAATGAGCTAACGCTCGAAACATGTTGACTATTTCATATTGTCAAATATATCGTGAAACATTAAGCCAAGAGTTTAATTTAATTTGATATACAAATATATATATATATATATATATATATATATATATATATATATATATATATATATATATATATACGAGGTTGTGGTGAAAAGTTTCCGACTTGACCTAGAGATGGCACCACTAGGTCTACTTTTGGAGCGGCGCCCTACAGTACCATTCTTTCTGAGCTTGTATGTGAAGTTTCAGCGCAATCGCTGCATTAGTTTGCTTTTGGGAGCACACTGCGCGAGACGCTTCCGTTGTTTTCGTGAAAAGGGAAAAATTGAAGAAACATGTCACTAAATACTCCTATTTGAAAAGTTTCACACCTAAACAAATGAAGGGAGAAATGGATTCAACACTAGGAGACTCCTCCCCATCACATACAACTATTTAGCAGTGTCTTTCTGAATTCAAAATGGGTCGTGTGAGCACCTTTGACATGATCTCGATCAGCACGGTCACAACTTCAAAAATGATTGGGAAAATATATCAAATAGTATTGAAAAATAGCATATTGAAAGTGCATGAGATAGTTGAGACCTCTAGAATGTCAGCTGAATGTGTGCGAAATATTTTGAACAAACATTTGAGAAATGAAAAGCTATGTGCAAGAAGTATTCCGCGTTTGCTAGCGCTCGACCAAAAACTGCAATTTGGCGCTGAATAGGCGTAATCCAAACGAATTTTTGCGTCGATTCATAGTTGTTTGTAAGACTCTGGTTCACCACTTCACTCCTGAAAATAAAGAGCAGTCAAAACAGTGAGCTGGAAAAGGGCAACCAACCCCAAAGAAGGCAAACATAATTTTATCGTCAAACAACGTTATGGGTACTGTTTTTTGGGATGTGAGAGGAATTATATGAATTGATTATCTCGAAAAGAGTAAGACTATCACTAGTCAATACTACGCAGACTTATTGCAAAGTTTGAAGGACGAGGTGCTAATTAAACAGCCCCATTTGTCGAAAAAAACATTTTGTTTCATTACGATAACGCACCAGCGCATTCGTCGATTGTTCGCATGTCCAAGTTCCACGAATTGAAGTTTGAATTGATGCCGCATGCTCTCTTCCCTCCAAACCTAGCCTTGAGCGACTACTACCTGTTTCCTTGCCTCAAAAAATGGCTTGGCGGTAAGAGATTTGAGAACAACGAGAAGTTATCGAAAAACTAAATGAGTATTTTGAGCAGCTTCACGAATCTACGTTTAAAACTGGTATAACTAAATTACCATTACTGAATTAAATAGAGAAATGAATCAGTGTTGATGGAGATTATGTTTAAACATAAAGAAAAAAAAATTGTAAAACATAGTTTTTCAGGATCAGACCGAAATTTTTTCACCCCACCCTCGTATATATATACTTATATAATTAATATATATTTGAAATATTATTATTTTGAATATGTAAGTCTGAAAAATCAAACACTCACCTAGCAATTTATAGTGAAACTTTTTTCGCATATTATATTAATTCGATAAATAGAACCCCTGAAGAAATACTAAAGCTAATCCATATAAATAAGAATATAATACTGTGTTCAAATTTCACTACATTAAAAATAATGCGTCTCACGTAGTCAATTTCACGGCTGTATAATGAATATTTGCATATTATGCAGCTTTTAATTTCACTTTTGCATGACCGCACGCTATCTGTTGCGGAGGTTAATAGTGACAACCATTTGACGGTAATGAGAATCGAGCTGGAGTGAAAGAGGTAGCTTTTGAGCGAGCTAGACGCGAACAATGTTTACGTTGGGCGAAGCACGGAGGACGTGAAATTAATTTCACATCGTTGAAAAATATGAAATTGGATTTTTGTGGAAATTACGGAGAAAAATTCCGAAGACATTTATGTTTATATAAAATATATATGTACAGTAAGTGTGAATTTGATTAAAACTAAGGCTACTGAAAAAATCATTCATGTTTACAGTGATTATATGATTCACTAGCAGACCCGGTGGACTTTGTATGCCCATTTATTTTTCCATGATTATTTTTCAAAAAGCCGGAAAGATATGTTCTAGTAAGCACCGGATGAAGTCGTTTGTAACGACGAAACGCGTCATGCTATGTTGTCAATAAAGTGTAAATCAAAAGTTCAAGTGTTTGAATTTTGGTTTATATTCAGTTATAATGGATCTAGTAAACACTAATACTATATAGCTAACACTATTAAATATACAATTGATGAGTTTTTTTAACATATATAATTTAGATTCAAGCGGAAGTATTTATTTCTTATAACTATTGTATCCTTTTCAAAATACGATAACGAAAATGATAATTTGATTCATAAAAATTTCAATTAATATTAAGTTTAATTTCTGACTTGTGTCTCATTTAATCTACTATCACAATCCCTAATAATACTACATAATATATGATATTATTTACTATATACATACAAATCGATTTTGATTGCCAATGAAGTTTTCACTTCTGCCTTGCGGTCTTAAGGACACACAGTTTTTGAAAAGGAAACTTCTTTTGGTGCACCACACAAAGATTTTTCGTGCTTAATTGAAGCTGCTTTTCCAATATTCCCTCATGAATTCAACTTCAAGAAATAGCAAATAATCTTGTATAAATATATACATGATAAAATGCTTTTGTTTTTTTGGAATATAATCACTGAAAGTATATTATGAACTCTGTACCTACTGAAACTTTTCAACAAAAAATAACATCATTACCACAAACTCTTGAATACCCGAAAAAAGATAGTCTTTTCTGTTTATTCAGAGCGAATTGGGTTAATTCAAAATTGATTCTGGGTATTTCTATGAAATCATGAATATCAAACGAGCTGAAGGGCATCTGATATCCATTTGACTGTTTTATTATTGATTAGTCCATTACGGTTCATTAATTTCAATATGGGGAGCTTTTCATCACAGTTATATCAAAATGTTCATAATGGAAAAGGCATTTGAATTATTGAGTATATTGCAAAATGAAAATAATTGAATCTCTCGTTGGGTATTCGATTGATCGGAAATTCGAGATAATCTTCCAAACACGTTGAATATTTTGTTCAATATATATATATATATATATATATATATATATATATATATATCTTTGACTATTTCTCAAATTGATTTATCGCTTATGGTTTAAGACAGTTTATTTTCAATATTTTCTACATTTAAACTTAATTTTCAACGAAAATTAACCTGATAAAATATGCCTGATATTGCTGAAAACAATGAAAATGAGATAATATATATATATATATATATATATATATATATATATATATATATATATATATATATATATATATATATATATATATATATATATATATATATATATATATATATATATATATATATATATATATATGTATTTATATATATATATATATATATATTCCGTAAAATATGAACGAGGGGTCATTGGATTCGGAAGATTATGTATATTATTACTGTCATTAGATTATTTTAGAAAAGAATCAAAAGGAAATAAAAATTTATCTCGAAAACAACTCATTTCACGAAACTGTTGGAACGAAATTCATTATTTTTCTATTGAGATGAGAATAAGTTAGTGATAGTTAATACAACTAGTTAATACAAATATATTCAATAAAAAATATTACGTCAACTTCTATAAGATAATAAAAATCCGGTAAGTAATTAGTGTAAATAATCTACTAATAGAATAAAATAATATTATATACTCTTCCGAATCCATGGTCCCCTCGTCATAGATGAATGAACAAATAATTAATGGTGTAGTGACTCTAAAACGCTTTCGGCTCTTTGGTGCTGGTGGGTTCTATTTCCATCATGATCTTGGGCCGTTTGGAAACGGCGTTAAACTGCAGGTGCAAGCACAGCACAAGCACAGAGTGCCTCTGTGTATAATAATAACTAACATTCTTCAAAATTAAGTGAAATTGTTTTCATTGGTTTTGCATAAGTTTCCTAACTATTTTTCTTACATGAGCATGAGTATTACTAGTGCGAAAATGTTAAATGAAACATCTACGCTTTTTTTCCTTTTTGGAGCTATTTTTGAAAGGTTTCCGAAAAAACTCTTGTTGGAAAAATTCTTCCGATCACTTCGTTATGAATGATTTTCTTGGGTTGAATTCTGGATTGAATTTTTGATATTCAACCTGAGTAAATTATTCATGACAAGTGATAAATAAAAATTTTCACATATCCTAAATCTCTTTTGAAAACCTTCAATCATAGATACAGAAAAGGGAAAAATTTCAATTTCCTTCATGTTCAAGTAGGAGAAAACTGTTAATCTACTGATGCAGAATCGATAGCAAAATCGCGATAAAAATTTTTGACTTCCGAATATTGTCCGCTCATCTTTTCATAAGATGCCTGAATATTTTCAAGTTTAATTTTTCTAAGTTGAAGTAGTTTAACTACTTGATATTCAATTATAGCAGGTGCAGAGATAGCCAACCTTGCGCAATCCATAGATCCTATATTCATCTGTATTTTTAACTCAAAGGGAAAAAAATTGGACGAAAGTCTTAAAGTTTATAGAGGCCCGGAAATATGTCTTTTAAGTTTCATATGGAACAGTCCAAACTCTAATGTGGTGAACATTCAGAAATATATTGTTGTTTGGATAAGATATTCCTTTATAGTATACACTGATAAGCCATTATAGACTAAATACTTTAAATTGGCGGGTATGAGTATTACGTTGAAATATGAAATGCCTAGACGAGCTGCATCGAAATGCTAAAAATGTAGCGTTCTGCTTATGTTGCAGAACAAGAAGATCTAATCAATTTCAAAAAAAGTAATTTATGTCTTGACATGTTAGAAGGTTAATATGTTTTCATGAATAAACGTTGAATTGGAATGCCTATCCGAATATAACATATATTCCTCATTCGACAAATATATATATATATATATATATATATATATATATATATCATCAACCTCTGTCTGTTCACTGCAGAACGAAGGTCTCCCCCTGTCTTTGCCAAGATTGCCTATCGGCAGTCTCTCTCTTTCAGTGTATCGATGGGATCAGGAGCTTGTGTATTGGCTATCCACCAGCTCCTTATTCCATCGACCGTGAGGGAACTTTCTTGGTCTTACTCTGTCTCTGGGCTCCTTATCACCAACCACAGCTGACCAACGCTCATCTCTTGTTCGGGCTAGATGGCCTGCCAATTTCCACTTGGACATTTTCACACATTCCACGACATTCCTCACCTTTGTTTGGCCTTTTGTCCAGCTGCAGCGTATTCCATCTCGTATGGTTAGTCGCATCATGTATCTTTTTATACTCCAGTTCGGTTGTTCGAAGCTTCTGGATGTGAGTAGATTTCAGTGTCCAAGTTTTGCAGGCGTAGGTCATTGTTGGTATACGCATTGGTCAAACACTTTACTCTTTAAGGATAGTGGCATATCGGATTTGAAGATGTTTTTCAGTCGGCCAACTGTACCCCAAGCTGTTCTGGTTCTTTGCATGCTCTCCAGTGTAACATACCCATCTCCCGTGACAATCTGTCCCAGATATGTGTAAGACGGTGCTATTTCTAAAGGGAATCCGTCCACGCCCATCTGCTCTCTGGTGCAGAAAGGGTTTGGCAACTTCTTTGTTTTCGCGGTGTTTATTTCCAGACCTCTTTCCTTGCTCGCGATGCTCAGTTCATTGATGAGCTCTTGAAGATCGGTAGCATCGTGGGTGAACCGGACTATATCGTCAAAGAACCTCAAGTGGCTAAAGAACCAACATACGGTTTATGTTGATTTCTTTCTCGCTCCAGTCGAGCTTCTGGAACATACACTCCAATGCAGCTGAGAACAGTTTTGGGGAAAACGTCTACCTATCAGACGCCTCTCATCATTGGCAATTTTCCCTAGTATTCGTCTATTTTGATGGTTGCTCTGGCATGTTCGTATATATTCTGGATCAGCCCGATATAGCAAGATGGTAATCCTATCCTCAGTAATAAGCTGGTTGCAGATATAGTTTTAAGCAGGACAAATGCCTTCCTATAGTCAACAAATGTCATATATAGAGGACTTGCATACTCATTGCATCTTGATATTACTTCGCGGATGGTGTAAATATGATCCATCTTGGGGTATGACTTCCTGAAGTCTGCCTGTTCTATTGGCTGATATGAGTCCAGTTGTCCCGATAAGCGATTAGTAATTATCTTCATTAAGATCTTATATGTTGTGCGGAGTAAACTCATCGATGTGTAGTTCCTCAGGTCCTCCGCAACCCCTTTCTCATAGAGAAAAGGGGTTCATGAAAGCGTTGTTCCACGAAGTGGGAATATTTCTGTTATGACGAAACGCATCATGCTATGTAGTTAATAAAGTGTAAATCATAAGTTCAAATGTTTGAATTTCAGTTTATATTCAATTGAATAGTTGCTTTGAATAATAATAAAAATTTAGTAGATACCTACTGGTATAGACGTGTGAACAATCGGCGCTTTGTGTACCTATGATCTGAGAGTCGTTTTCTACTGATTCCTATAAATGAAGTAAATTATTCAATACCTGATGGTTATTCACTTGAAATCATAAGAAGGTGTTTGAAGAGAGAAATCTTTGCCTCACTTTCAGAGATGTGGCGCTACTGATGAGTTCCTTGTAGAACGGAACAGCTGTTTTGTGCTTTCAACAAGTCGATTTCAATATTTCACTAACATTCACCTCTTGAAGTTAATGGAGACATTACATTGTACACGTTCACACAGCTTTTTCATAACATATTTCTAATCAAATTAATTCTGATTAATGTGGTTGATTCATTTGTGAATCAAAGTTGTAATTGCAATTTGTTGATCAGTAGATATGGAAATTTCTGAGCTGGGTTTTTGCAGGATTCAGAAGTTTCAAATTGTTTCCTCAGTTATCTAAATGAATCATTTCGAAGTATTTGAAGCTTTGAAATTAATTTCATAAACAGTATTTCAACTATATAAACTACATTTTCAAATTTTAAAATATTCGAAGAGTCTTCTCACATTAACAGGAAATTGATTCTTTATATACGTGTAATAGTAAACCGATATTTTTAATGGTGAAATACACATGTTGTGAAATATATAATGCTCCACAATAATTACATTATACTTTATATTGATGCATTTTTTATTGACCAATAGAACGTGAATGTTGTTTAGCCATTCTGAGAACTCTTATATTATATTTATTCAACCCATTACAAGTATTGTGATCTAATTTATTGATTACAAAATGAATGTCGATAATTTCAATAGACAGCAGTGGATATTCTTTTAGGTGGATTATCCTTGACGTTTATCGAATATTGGTTCATCATTTATGAACCGATAATAACATTATCATTCTTTAATTCAAAAGTCTCAGTTTTTTGTTCAAGGTTGGGTAATAACAATAATAATAATCTTCATTTAAAGTTCTCGTAATGCAAACATATAGGTGAAAGGTGATAGTATTCCAATTTTGAAATCTATCTTTTCAATTTTGTTGCCTAAACAAAGATCGTAGCATGTGGTGAGTACGAATAATGTCTATTTATATTCTGCAATATTTAATAACTACATACATATCAAGGTATCTATTTTAATAATTTGAGAAAAAACTTATCAATATAAAAATTTTATAACAATATTGTGGAGAAGCGAATATCAATATTATAAAAATGTGTAACACATTCAGATATTGTTTTAAAATCACTTTAGCTTCTTGATGTTCAATGAATTCTTGGTGACAAATAGGAGTAACTACGGAGACATATGGATTTACTGTATTTCAGAATTGATGAAGAGTTCCTGCAGTATCTGGTGTTCACGTTGTGTTCAATAAAGTAACAACTGTCTATCTTTTTTCGTGAAGTTTAGCAGCGATTGAACAAACAGCTGGCGTATATCCAGCGTGTCAGCTCCTTTATACAGAAAGTCAGTAGGATATCTTTTTTATGAAGGATTTTCAGCAGCCATTTCAGTTGAATTTCGAGCTTTTTTATTACTGTACCATAAGCACCACCGTCTTCTGACGTGGGAATCCCATTTAAGGTGCGAATCCAGTATAATTCGTGAGTATTTACATTCGTATGAGCAAGAAATATTAAATGTATTTTCTGCTATTTTAATTATTAGTAATTCACTGGATGGAGGTAAGCGCTTATTCACAGCAAAAAGAATATATTTGGTTTTAACTATATTAATAGTTAAGAGGACATGCTTTAACCAATTATAAATATTCAAGTAAACTATCGCAGTATCGTCTGCAAAACTTATTATTTTACCTTCACTCTCCGACATCAAAAATTTATTCATATGAATTGTGAATAGTATTGGTCCTAATATTGATTCCTGAGGTACCCCATGTTCTATCATCCTTATATTACTGAATGTATTGTCTACCTTCACTATTTGGTTTCTATTTGATAAGTAGCTTCTAAATAATCTCAGATGAACACCATTGATCTGAATCTCTTCTAGAAGCCTCAAAAGTTTTTCATAATCAACAGTGACGAACGCTTCTGCTAAGTCTATTAATATACACAAGGCAACGTCCCTAGTGTTAAAAGATTTATAAATATACAATGACAGCGTATAAAGTGGACCTATTTTCATGAAATCCAAATTAAATGTCAGAAATGATCTAATTACAATCCAGGAAAGTTTGTAGACTAATTTTCATAACTTTTTCAACAATTTTTGATAGAACGGGAAGTATAGACACAGGTCTCTGGTCTGAAAATCGTCTTCTGTTTCCACCTTTATGTAAGGGCACAATGGCCGCTGTTTTTAGAGACGTTGGAAATTTTTCCGTTCCAAAAATTATGTTTGCCATGTGCACAACTGGTGAAGTTAATAAATCAACTCCAATTTTCAGAGCCTCTGAAGATATACCGTCAATTCCTCTACTCTTTCTATCTTTGAGATTCAAAATTATGTTGGCTACCCTTTGGTCAGTTGTGGGCGTGAGAGAAAAATCTTTCATCTTTTGAGTTCTTGAAAATGTTTGATAAATAAATGACAATGACAAAATTCCATTCGTAGTTAGCTATGTTTTTTGAATATATCAAAGCAACATCATCAATTTTATAAATTCCAGTGCGTAAAATGAATTCAGTGCACCTCTTCATAATACACTACGTATATGTCTCTGAGATCATTTCAAATTATTAATAACATCGATAACAATCATTTGAATACAGTGAATATTATGAGTACTATAGTGACTATTACGCATGAGCAGAGCGATTGAGCTTGGATTCATAATTTTCAGGATTTTTGCTTCAGCTTTTCTTCCTCTCAAATAGGCTTTATACCCTCTTTGTGCTCTTTCTGCTGCCGATTGGCTACTGCCGTTACATAAAAAGCCTGCCAGGAAGTAACCAACGCCTATGTTCAGGTGCAAACGCCACAATGCAAATTTTCGTGAAAATTTTAACTGGTAACCATCACTCTTGAGGTAGAATCGTCAGATACTATTGAAAATGTAGAGGCGAAAATACAAGATAACGAAGGAATTCCACCACATCAACAGCATTTAATCTATGCAGGAAAGCAACTTGAAGATACTTCGTCCCATTATAATATTCGAAAGGAATCAAGTTTTCATTTAGTTCTTCGTCTGCGTGGAGGAATGATCGATCCTTCTCTCCGACTTTTGGCACTGAATACAACTGCGATAAAATAATCTGTAGAAAATGTTATGCTAGGTTACATCCTCGTGCTACCAATTGTAGGAAGAAAAAATGCGAACATACAAATAATTTTCACCCCAAGAAGAACTTGAAATAAACTTAATGTATTTGTCGAAAACTGAAGAGATAAATAGATTCTTCCGTTCATCTGTCCATTTTATTCCGGTTAGCAGCGATGATTTATGTTCAAATTTCACATGTGCGATTTCATAGCGACACCCCCTTCGATCTTCGAGATTTTTTATATTGATCTGTTGTAGATCCATTCGAACCGCTTTCAGAAACTCAGTATTATATCGAGTAGTTTCTCTGATATTCCGGATTGTTCCATCATGTTGACATGTGCATAAAACTGTGAACGTCGTTTTCTGATTCTTTTCGCTATTGTATTCGTTTTGGGGTCTTTTCTTCGAAAGGCCGATTCTATTCATTGGTCCGTGATCTTTCTGAGAACTTCCCGCTCTAGTGTTCCTATTCCTGGATTTCTTAAATAACCATCAATTATCATTGTTTCGGTTGCGTAGATGGCTTCTGGAAAATCGTTGCTTATAATGCCTTAATTCGTTCCTGTCTAAATGCACTTTTTATTATGGTACGCCCATGTTAACTTGAAACTCTTTGCTTTGTTCGTTGGCGATGCGGTAAAAATGTGATACATATTTATTTTTATAAAATAAAACTACAAAATAAGGCAAAACGCCATGATATATTGAACACCAATCAGAGAAGATGACGAACCATTTCACAGCCACATCTCGTATTTTAACTTCCACTACGACTGTGTTTTCATTTATTAATTGTGTTTATACCATAATTTGATTGCGAATGTTTTGAAAATCGAAACTAAGTAATATTTAAATAAGATAAGTAGGTATACAGAGCCATATATATATAGGTAATATTTCGATGAGGTATATTTTTAAATCAAAAGCAACAACACAAATATATATATGAATTTTACATCAATATGAAACGTCAATAGGCAAAATATCTGAAATATTTATAATATTTTTTACAAGATATAGGTTTGTCCTATTATTATATCCTTTATATCATAATTGGTTATGCAAAATACCTAATTAGTGGAATAAAATTTTATTAGAAATAATTACCTGAAATAGTACCTACCTGAATTTCCACATGACACCACTTCAAGTTCCACCTGTTTTGTACTTATATCTTCTAAATCTCTCTAACATTCTGGTATCAATGTCTTCCTTTTTTTTTCGAGAATATATGGTCTTCCTGTAGCATCTGATGTTCGTTTTCTTTTACCTGGTTTATAGAAGAAAATAAAAAAGTCTTAACAGTATAATGACCTTCCCAAACTTTATGTTGTGAAAAATATATAAAATCTGTTGATTTCGATTTGAGACTGACGCTTAGGGCAACATAATTGGCGAACTGATAAACAATAAATATATGGATTTATTTCAGAATATATCGTTAAACATATGGATATCGATCAATATGATAATAACGTTATAATATTCGATAATGTTGGCGTTCACTTGATGTAAATCCATTATAATTGAATATAAACTTAAATTCAAACACTTGAATTTTTTTAGCTGAGATATTCATGGATGAGTTGGAAAATAGTATTCAAAAAAACCCGAATTTCAAACACTTTGTATTCTGGTATAGATATGTAGATGATATAATCACTTGTTTCACTGGTACCGATCGTTCATTAAAATATTTTTAGAATTTCATTAATGCAGTTCATCCTAATATAAAATTTACAACCTAAATATAATCTGATAAATCCATTCATTTTTTAGACTTGACAATCACAAGATTGAATAATGAATTTGATTTTTCTATTTTCCATAAGCCTTCCCATACGGATACCATAATACACAACTCCTCAAGCCACCCATATCCACATAAAATGGCAGCGTTTCGAAGTATGATACACAGATCAACTAATATTTTATTATCAAAAGAAAACTTCAATAAAGAACTGAATATCTTTTAACAGATTGCGGTAAATAATAATTATGAGAGCAAAATAGTGTCAAAAGACAAATAAGATGTTTACCAATTGAATTGTGGAACATTTCCTGGTGTTAATATATTGTATATATATATATATATATATATATATATATATATATATATATATATATATATATATATATATATATAGGTAAAACTAGTAGAAATTTCGGTACTAGAATACAGGAATATAAATATAGCCTCGTGCATAATGAAAGTATTTCGAATTATGCTAACCATTTATTAACAGAAAAACTTTTGATACGAATTTCAAAATTTCACACAATATACAAAAAAATAGTCAATTAGATTTCTGGGAAATAGTGGAAATAAATCGGCCTCAAAATCCTGGAAATTTGCTGAATGAACGGATAGAATTAAACAATTCAACCTTTTCAGGTAATAGAAATTATATGTCAGAATGGAATATCTTAGTTAGAACCCAAAGTCATAGAATCCCAAATTCCCCGATATTTATACCTGTGTTTTTCAAAATGTTGTTATTATTCTGTAAGCATCTGAAGAAGTCGTTTGTAACGACGAAACGCGTCATGCTATGTAGTCAATAAAGTGTAAATCATAAGTTCAAGTGTTCGAATTCAAGTTTATATTCAATAACGTTATAAGTTGAAGTTTTCTCTCAGTGTCGATCTCAATGATCACATAATTTCATATTTCATCACATTTTAACAAAAGAGAAAATTAAAAAGCGTTAAATTTCCTCCGAATCCTAATTCAATCATTCAACAATCTAATTAGAAAAAATTCTCATAAATGAGTCTAATTGTGAAAATCGACGAACCAAAATATTTGATGGCACAAACTCTCTGAGATTTCTGTTTTAATATTACATGAAAGGAATTCGTAATTGGCATTGCATTATTTATCAAGAATATATAAATCAGCAACGCAGTAAACTGAAAACAGCCCAATTTAATTTCTGTAAAGTTGGGGCGAAACGAATTCAAAAAATACATTTCGGCATTCCTGAACTCCAAGGTATCAATTCAAGAATTGCTCCAGGCTTCCATAAATTCAAAGTTTCCAACTCAATTTCCAGAACCGAAAAATGACTTCATCTAAAAGTTAATAAATCGAAGTGAGAATTTTAATGTGAATTTTAATGAATTGACGGTGAATAATAGGACATTTGATGATTTATGCGCCTTCATATTAGAAATTCAGCTCAATGAAATTGAATGGTTTTGATGGAAAATACTTATGATTTCATTTCAAGAACTATTGATTTCCTACGTCATCCTCAGATGGATGACCTTTCATTATCTCACAAGACTGGAGCTTTTACATTCAAGAGTTCGAAATCAAAAACTAATTGTATTTATCTTTGATTGATTCGACGGTTTTCTCACAGGATACAATATCGATTCCACTTGGTTTAGGTTTTCAAAATGTATCGCATATTCAAAAACATTTGGCTCAAGTCCGCAGAATTCTTCAGTAAGTTCGATATTTGTTTCGGGTCAGTTACCCACTATGAAGAGTTTAACAATACTGTTGAATCAAGCTTATGCGATGATTGCCGATAAAACTAGCTTCGATCTGACAATGACCAACATCGAATATTTTTGTGGATGATTATGAAAATTGATATTCAAATTCGAAATCAGATGCAAATCGGAACGAAACAAAACTGGCTACAAGGGTGGATTTTACAGCAAATCGAAAACTACAAATTTCTGCCATTGCACACTTTTCGTTGTCGATATTCTGTTATGTTGAAATAGCAGTCTATTGTAGAGAAAATAAATGTCCTTCGGTTTCTGAAGGAGTTTGACGAATCCACTGCTCCAAAATAAAATTATTATAAATAAGAGAATTATATACAATAGTACGTAGAGATACACTCAATCTTAGGAGAAACTGATGATTAAAATCTAATAAGTATAAGCTTAGTAAAGTTAAGTAGTTAATTCACCATAAAACTGAAAAAAAATACTAATAATGCATAAAAAATAACACATAAAAAGATATGGTGAGCATGTTCATATTGAAGACTTTACCTTGAAGTGGTCCGAATACTCGCTGACAGAATATGAGCAAAATCTCAGAAGATATTTCTTGATGTTTATTTTGAATTTATTGAAAAAAGCTTATTAAAATAGGATATTGTATAAATTATAATAAATAGAGTTTTTTGACTTGCTTAGACGATATTTAGTTGATTGGATATTCTTTGCGCCTCTTGTATTGTAATTTTGTAGATCAGACTCTTTGATCAACATGTAAGTACATCCCTATGCATTTCTTAAAGAACGTTATATATCCACAATGTAGGCAACGGCATTATTTTATATTTTCTAAATAATGGTCTGCATGAATCCAAGTAACCAACGCCTGCCATTATTCGAATTGCCTTTTTTTGCAACCTGAAAACTACAAAAGCATTGGCACAATTTCCCCACAGAAAAATGCCAAAACTCAAAAATGAATGTAATAGAGAGAAGTATGTAACTTTTAGTTTGGTAATGCTCGTTATAGTTCACATTTGTCTAAGCAAATATAGAGTACTAGAAAGTTTTCGTTTCAGTTGTTCAATATGGCCGTTCCAAGTGAGTTTGCTTTCTAGTGTTACACCAAGCAGCTTTGGAGTACTTTTTTCCGCAGTATTATCATAGTAATTACATGAAAAGACAAAATTTTGAGTTTTTTCATCATTCAGTTTGAGTTTGTTGGTAGTGAATCACAATTGAGATATGTTATTTACTACATAGTTTTTTTCTCCGATTGATTTATAAACGATTGCTATCAGAATAAACAAAAGTGGTATCATCAGCGAACAAAACCGTTTCCAGTGGATCCATGAAATTGAGTAAGTCATTTACATATATAATGAATAACATAAGCCCCAGAACTTATCCTTGCGGGACTCCAGGTCTTACTAGTTTGAATTCAGACAGACGATTTTCATGCCAGATAGTCTGGTGCCTATTAGTTAGATAAAATTCTATTACCTTCAGAGGAGTACCTCTGACGTCGTAAAAATTAAGTTTTTCTAGTAGAATATCATGAGAGTCGAAAATTCGACGGCCTTTGGGAGATCGTACTTCGTTATTGAAACAGAATCTGTTCTTCTTTGACTTTAGGATTAAACTGTACGATAAACATTCAATGATTCTACTGCAAAATTTCTAAAGAAAGTGTAGATCATACACTGAAATATAAAATCAAACAATATCAAATCATTAAAAAAAATTTCAACTAAACGAATTACATCCAACAAAGCTGTTGAATAGAAAAACCGTTCAGAACAAAACTTTGATGTTTTCACAGGAAATACAATTTTGAGTAAGATAACTTTTGTACTTACTCAAAGTGGTGTTAAAAACAGTTACATCTATGCCATTTTGAAGGAGTTTATTGATTTAGACAACCGAAGAGTCTAGGGAGTTCCACACACCAAAAACTCGATTAGTTAAAAACGACTGTCTAATTGTACTTTTCAAGCTTTTGCGCTTCAGTTTCAGCGAATGAACGCGTAGACGATTGCCCTCATTTAAATATAGTAGTGAATATATTACTCAAATCAATAGAAAAGAGACATTCAAGGCTCTAAAGGTGGTAATGATATCTCCACGCTTCAGTCTGTCCATTTCGGCGATGAGGCCAAAGAATAGTCTTATGAATGTTGAAGAATTATTAAAATATTTGCCATTACGTATAACGAATCCATATATTTTCGCAGCAGATGAAATATGTTGGGTGATGTGTGGGACAAAGGAAAGCTTCTGGACGAAGACTACACCAAGATCTCTCATCTCATCAGAACGAGAAAGAACCTGACCACCGACGCTGTAATCACAGTCAATTCGATCTTTTTTCCTTGTGAAAGAACAAACATTACACTTTGACACATTCACACTCAAATAATTTTCCTCAACATTGCTGTGAACTGACATCAATGACGTTTCCAGTAGATTTAACATCTCTTTTTTATGCCAGAGTTGAAACCTTCCACACTTTTGACTATTGTTTCGTTTGAAGATTTTGTTAGAAAGATCCAGTCTACATATTACAACAATATGGCATATGAAATTCTTGTAATATGAGCAAACTATTTCTTGAAATTTCGTTTTCTTTTTTCTTCATTTAACAAAAACAAACAAATTGCTTCCATTCATTCCCATAGTCGATTTATAAATAATGCAACTTTTTTGTCTCTATCTGAATTATTTCGTATGTACTTTCGAAAGTCCTTGTTTATTTTAAAGATATTTGCAATTTTTATGTGATGATCACAGTGAACAAAGTTGCCCTTATATTTACAATTAAAAAAGTAGTTACAGATTAGTCCAAAAATTCACGATTTTCAGATGGATGTTTGCGATAGAGGCTCAGAACGGAAAATTCTTGTGCTTAATATTTCAATAGTATGCCCAAATATGACACCTATAAATAGGTTCATTAGTGGGAAATCCCATTGAAATATTAGAATTCCCGTTTTTGTTCTAACTCTTTATAGAATAAGAACTTCAATTTGTGTATTTTATTCAAGGAGCTTGCCTTTTGAGCAAATCATATACATTTTTAACTAAGTGAGTTAATCAATTGAATAATTCTGCTCAAACATTTTCCTTCGAAACTTTTATATTTCGAGTCTTAATATATAATGGTAAAAACCCACTGAATGAAATATTTCGTAGGGACCTTACTGTTATAAACTTTTTGTCTGTGGCGAATCAATTGCTCCTTCTCTCTGTCCTCTGACGTCAAGACAATCCAGTCAGTCATTGTAACGAAGCCCTGACAACAGGCTTTTCAAATATCCATACGAACTGTTCATCGTTATGTATCGTGCTATTTGTTTTCATGATAGGATATCCTAGAACAACATCTTTATTAAACCAACACTTCCTCTATTCTAGTTCAAGTACTTTCAAACTTTCCCTCGAATAAATGGTGTATCATAATGGGAACACATACCCAACAAAATATTCTATATTTCATCACATAGAGATCGCAAAGTAACAACTTGGAAATTGCTACAGTGTTTCATTCCATTCGCTGGCGCATAAGTTTTTGTGTGATTCATCATCGAACTACCAAGTTTCGCTCATAAAATACTCATCTCGATAGCCAATAAAACTGCGGACCAGTTCGGTTGTACAGTTTAATAACACCAACATATATTGCAATCTCTGGCAATACCATTTACTACCTGTAGGTAAGCAACAATTTACGAGTAACATGGAAGTGAAGCGATATGGTTTTAACTAAGACTGGACTCACATAAACCGATGCAATCGATTTGAATTGATTCATCATTATTCTATATTTTCGTATTTGAAATTGGATTCACAATTAACTTATAAGATATGCCTGTCAATTATATTCAATAGATTTCTTGTAACCTTCATATTCTCGAAACAGATGTGGGCAATATTAACAACTTCCTTTTCTATCTTTGTTTATCTATGTCCATAAAGGCGAATATTCACCTTGAACCCTTCAATGTGATTCAATTTGAGAGCCAAGGCTCATTTAGTTACTATTTTATGCCTACGTTGCTTTGGAGGTTTGATTTCTTTTATGAATACTTGTCTGATTACGCACTTCTTTTTATGATTGAGCTGAGAAGCAGCCTAGTACACCAAAATCTACATAGACAATTCATCATTCATCATGGTCACTAAATGTCACAATGATAAACCAAAATTGCAGAATCTGGAATAGCATACTCCTTCCAGTTGCTGAAAGTACTCAACTATTGAAGAGAATATATTTGCCCTTTTTTCCGTTAAAAATAAAAGGTCTTCAAAAAACCTTAGAAACAATGAATTCTAAGCAGAACTGTGTGACAAGAGGCTTAATCTTTGTTCTACCTATACAAAACAAGGAATAAATACATAAACAAGAAGAGCTACATAGTTTCTGAAGCAAATTTAGTAATTGGGTATATAAACGAATGTATAGTAATCCATTATTTCTCTTGTGTGAACTAATATTTTGGTTTTTCTTTCTCCTTTTGATCATATACCTATGAAATACCTCAGGAGTCCAATCGTGGGCCACAGTCAATTGTTTAGTTAAGAAATGATTTAAAAGATAATATTAGACCACCACATTCGATGTTTGCGGAGGATTTGGAACTATATCATGAAGTTAGATCACCGGAAGTGCGTTCAACTTCAGCTCGAGCTGGACCATGTTGTCAATTGGTGTGAGGACAAGTCCTTGAGCTTGAATGTGCCAAAGTGTGATGTTATAACTTTCACCAAGAAAAAAATGTGATTTTGTGTGATTATTGCGACGCTAGTTAGGTTTATTGTGGTTCAGATAGGGTTAAATGTCACCGATTGATAGTCTTCTAAAAAAGTTTCCTTCCCTTCACACATCACCCAACTCATTTCAGCTGCCCCGAAAAGATATGGAAATTCCGTAGGAAGTTGGAGAATGGCAGCAAGGTCTTGCATCCTATTTATACTTGCCATCAAAACCATCTTGAGATCATTCAGAGAAGTTTGATCTCATTGCAGGCTGACAGACAAACTTTACCTCTCAAATTCTTGTACAAATTACTGCACAATAGATTTTTCATTCATTGTCCTCCTTTCTTGTATGCTTTGAGATTTCGTATTCCAAAGCAAACTTTCAGCACCATAGAATAATTACACCTAGAGATTACAAGAACCAACTCGATACAAATCTTCATCTGGTTCATGTAGTTCACATTTAATGCTGTAGCCAATGCGTGTGGCATTCGACTCTTAAATAGTAATAATTCATCAGAAGTTATGTAATGGAGTAAAATTGAATAAAATCATTTGAATTAGATTCTAGACCTAGTAGAGTTATGTTTAATTTCATTAAATTTTGTTATAAATTACGATTATTCCGCTTTATATTATTATTTTCTATGAATGGGTATTTTCCTGTTGAGTATAAAAAATTGTTATAACTGTTCATTACGAAATTGGATATACCCGAAATGATTGTGCTTTATAAAATTGGTTAGATCTTCTGATTATCTTGTTCAGAGGTAACAATTGTTGAAAAATCAGAGTGTGAATATATTTGTTTATTCTATTCGTTAGTTTTTTTTTCACATAAACGCCT